>APFE031689046.1:0-49503 GCA_000404065.3 Pinus taeda
AGGAAATTAAATCCAACACCATACAAAAGTACAATAATGCTAACCGAAATTCAAACTTTCATCCATAAAGTAATTGAAGAAAAGTTATTGCCTGACACATAAGTAAAAAAAAATCACAAGATAAAAGTATCATTTGTAATAAGTTTTGCTCATGTGTTTCAGCAATATCAATCTAATTCCAACCAATCCAACATCATCTAAGAGTGCAAAAGTGAAATTTCAGTAGAACGTGCCAGATATAAAAGAAAATAGATCTTGTTCCATTCATTCCACCAAAACCTCCTCAAAGGTAAAGAAGTGCATGTCTTGAAGAATGTTTCAGATAAAATTTCTGGACCCCTTTATAAATGCATGAGAGGGGTTTAAATATTAAAAGTATAGGTCCTAAAATAGATTATTACAAAAATAGTTGAGGAGGTTTAAATGACCTTCCTTGGAATATGAAAAATGAAACTAAAATAGAAATAAAACAAGGTGACTAACTCCTTTGCATTTGATCCTTAAGAGTGCATATATTCGTCATTGGTTTGAGCTATGTCGGTTGGTCAATCACAGATTTCAAATGTCGAGTAAATACGACATCCATCAGTGTTGACACCATTTTCTGCGTGGAAGTGGTTAGGCATCACAAGGTCATCCACTGGCTGTATGGCTTGACTAAGAATTTCCAGTATCCTTCCCAGTTCAGCGTGCTTGTTTATCTGATCACCTCCTGCCTTTCCTTTGCTACTTGTCTCCATTACTACTCCAGTTGATTGGCGTTTGGAAGAAATCTTGGTATAGATTCTGCAACCAGGTTAGCACCATGTATATTTTCGTTAATGGATTCAATGATGATTTTTTCTACTGCTGCTGCAATCGTTGTTTCCCTTTCTATTTGCTTGAGCCAAGAATCCCAGACTGAAAATAGAATTTCTTTATGTGATTCCTCCAGTTTCGATAAATCAGCCTTTCTCCCATCTTTTGATTCTTGCCAGGTGATAAAGTCAGAAATACTTTTATGGATTTCGTCATAGTAAAGCCTCATGTCGACGACTTGGCTTGTTAGCTTATCATTGATCTTGCAATAAGGATTTATTTGCGAGATTTCCTAGCACAAAAGTTGCTTTTGTTGCATTAGTTGGGTGTTAAGGCTGAGTTCTTCTATTATGAACTGATCGATTTGCAGACAATCTTTATACTTCTCTTTCATAGCTTGAATCCATGCATCCTTTTCTGCTAGGCTAGCTTGATGTTTTATTTGCATCTATTCAAACTCCTATTATAGTTTGGCAATTTGTAGCTCTATTTGTTGGTTAGATTTTTCTTGTTCTAATTGTTGTTCCAACAATAGGATCTTTTGATCCTTTTCTCTTAGCAGCATTTGAACCTCTGTTGCTTTATCAATAGTTGTCATAACATAGGCTCCCACAAATTGCGATAGCCTCGTAAGGTTCTCAGATGGATCCATGGACGAATCTTTCCAGACAATATCCATTGGTTCATTGTCGGGAGTGGTAACAACTACATCATCCAAATTTCTTTTCTTCCTCTTCCTTTTGATGAAAAATTTATGGGTAGGGCTATAAAACACATCTAAGGGAGGAATTTTCTCAATTCTCAAAACAATTTCAGAAGTGGGGGTGGTAGGAATGAGCTCTACATCTTGAGTGCTTACAGTTTTCTCCATTGTAACTGCTTGAGTTGATCTATACTGTGGAGTCTGTACTTCAGATGTTTGTTCTTCTGTATGGAAATTTTTATTAAAATGATCCCATTATTTTTCTAAACCAATAACTAGAGGTTTTGCCGACTGGGTGGAGGTAGAGTGAATTTTAGCCTATTTCTTCGCCGAGGTTTACTCAACTACTTTCCATGTAGTTTCAGCTGTGTCCATTTCGGACTCTTTGTTTTTACTACCCCCATTCTAGGACTGTTGCTCTGAGTGCTCTAACTCATGGGTAGATTTCTCCTAGGACTTTGCTCTAGAATTGTATTTAGAATTTTCTTTGGAGCTTTCCTTTAAGCTTACACTAGGAGTTGGCTCCCTTATTAGTTCAATCTGTAGCAGGTCCAATGGGACCTATAATAATCTCCTCTCTCTATATTCATGGAAGGCCTCAAGATCATCTGGGGAAAAAAGTAGTGACGCCATATGCTTTACTTCCAAAAATTTCTCTTTTTGTAGGAAGAGGTCATCGAATGCATCTTCCTCATGGGTGAATATTTTCACTTTCACCATAGTAGTGAAGTCTTTGGCGGTGCCATTTGGGTCATACTATCTTCCTAGGAATTTATCCAATGTCAGAGGTTTCATAATCTCTGCTTCCTTGCATACATGTCGGAAATGTAGGCCAAATGGCCTTTTTATATTCCTTCAATCCTTTTCTCAGCCCACCTTCTCTTGTTGTTTGGTAGGCTATCTCCCTAACCATTAACTTATCGGGGACATTGTATGGGAGGACATGTGGTGAAGAAATGCTCCTAAATACTCTAATATATGTAAATGTCTCCTCCCCAAACCATCTGGATATAGGTAGGATATCTACTTTAGCTTCTCTAGAAAATCTAGGGGCATTCCTGTTATAAACCTGTTTATCAATAGGTAGCATAACTCCTTGAAAAATTATGTAAAAATGGGGGTGAAACTGAGACTCCCACATATTCTTATGATATATATGAATGGGAAGTGGGTCTTTCATAGTACACTTCCATCCCATGATAGGAAATTTGGAACCAAAACAGATAGCGTCCATTATATAGGCACTTATGAAAAATGGAGGGTAAACCCTAAAAGAGATACTCCTCTTTCTCCTATACTCCATTATGGCTTCGCCAAATTATCAGACAAAATTTGGGCCCAATTCATTATTGTTGTGTTTATGGCTGCATCTATTAATGGCAACCATTATGGGGAAAATTTGGTATTATCGGTCTTGCCGAACATTCTACATAGCATGGCTACTACAAAACTATGAGGGGGAGATATGGATGTTGTATAATACATACTCATTTTATCCTTTTTTATCTTGCCTTCATTTTGTGTCCAAGTTCACATGACATCTACCGGATCTTCATTCTCCTTAGCAAATTTCTTGAGGATATGTTTGTTGTAGAACATCTGTGGCTCTGGCAGATTGTACATAAGCCGTAGGTTGTCTGGTGAAAAAGACCCCATAACCTCTTGCCTGCTATTCTTAAATTCTTTGTTTAAGACATCAACCTAATCAATTATCCACTTGACCATATCTGTATATGGAATTATCTTTGGTCTTGCAGCTATGCGGTGTAGAAATGAGCACATCATCTCGAAGATGGAGGCGTCTGAGGAAGCATGATCATCAACTATGGCCTTTGTTACCAAAGGTCTTGGTTTCTCTTCTTCTAATAAATCATACATGGTTTCCTACGTAGAGGTTTCTCTGTCTCTACTGCATATAGTATCAGAGAATAAATGAGCCATTTCTGATTTCTCATACGTGGCTACCTTGCCCCTCTTTGCCATTGCTCCTAATGACTCTTTCTGTGGATTTTTCCTGAAAATGGAGCAAAACAGAAGATATCAGATATACAGAGATAAGAATGAACATAAGAATGAATGATGTGTTGGCATTATGATACAGCTGTT
Organism: Pinus taeda; assembly: GCA_000404065.3. Classification (NCBI taxonomy): domain Eukaryota; kingdom Viridiplantae; phylum Streptophyta; class Pinopsida; order Pinales; family Pinaceae; genus Pinus; species Pinus taeda. The sequence goes on from APFE031689046.1 coordinate 3,608, forward strand.
TTCCTTGATGGCAACTCACTCAGATGACAATTCATAGTGCAACAAGTTAACAACAAAGAATTACAAATCAGACTACAAATAATGAAGAAAGAGAGGTATACGCAGGTTCACCTTGACCAAGATGCGTATACACGTAGATTCAGAGAACAAAAGGAGTGTATACGTACACACGCACTTTCACAAAAGGAAAAGCGCATATATCTTGGAAAACTAAGTTTTGGTCTCAGGTATTTGGTCCATGGTATTTTCATCCATGGTATTGGTCCAAGGTATTGACACTAGGTATTTGGTCCAAGGTGTTGGTCCTAAGTGGTTTTGGTCCATGATATTGAGAAAGGCCTAAACTATATAAGGAGGAGAAGATCATTAGGCCAGGGGGTGCAAGTATTGAATATCTGATGAAGTTTGAGATCAAGTATGCAAGTTATAGGTTTCTGATGCATTGCTTGATCTGAACTAAGGATGCACCTATGTGGTTGATGATGGATCGGGATCATAAGACCTGAAATGTATTATCATTATGTGGTTTGATCATGGATAGACTAGATCTGAATTACTGATGCATATTTTATTCTATAAATGTTATGATCTGGGTATGACTGATGTCTGGAATAGCTGCAAAGTTATGAGTAAATATTTGCAGATCTATATGCGGGTTTGCCTTGGTAAAAGCGCATATACACGCAGGTTCGGCTCATCAGAGTAGCGTCTACATTATGAAATATGATATCTGAATTGCAGTTGGTTCTAGTGGTTGTTGCAGAGTTCTGGGTTCTGCTCTGTGTTCTGGTCACTGTGTTTTGATGACAGGGCTTCAACGATTCAGTTCTTGGGTGATTCAGGGATTGATGATTGAGTATTCAATGATTGGTTAATGCAATGGTTGTATTGCAGTAGTGATTGATTTTGAGCTTCAATGTTGTTGATGGGTCCAGTATGAAAATTGGATGAAACGTGGCCTTCATATTATGGTGTTGTGTTCTAGGAGTATCTAGTCTAAAAATTTATGAAACGTGGTCCCTGGAGGAAGAGAGAAGGTCGTAAGCCTTCTGTGGTCCGGCGCCCTTACATATTGTAAACATATCGCGCCAATACAAGAGCTAGGGTTGGAGCTACCCTTCCAAGTAAGGCAGCTAGAAAATGAGTAAGGTTAGAGCCTTCAGTAGGCCTAGCACTTACGTACTAGTAAATGGATCGGCTAGTTACAGAGCTAGGGGTTGTAGCTCCCCCCTTTCATATTAAGCTGGAGAACGAGAGAAGGTTGTCGCCTTCCTACCAGGTGGGTGGCCTACGTACTGGTAATGAGTCTGCACTAGTACAAGAATTGTAAACAGGTTTTTCTTATATAAAAAGAAGACAGCAGAGGTGGTTTTGTCTCGCATTGGGTTTCCACCTTAATTATTGGTGTTCATCTATCGTTTCCTTATGTGTGATGGGATGTTGCTGTTTTTACTTGCACCTGGTTACTGTTTATATGGTTAATGAAGTACTGATGCACTGATTAAAGATCAACATATGGAAATTTAACTTAATCATAAGTTTGATGGATTTACGCTAGTTGCCTTAAAATAACAATTGGCATGTACACGGCAAGTTCCTTCACTGAAGTTAGCACGTATATGAAATCTGATTGATGGAAATGAAAAAGTTATTGTTTGCTATATTCCCCCCCCCCCCCCCCCTCTCAGTATTATTTCCAACAATTGGTATCAGAGGAGGTCCTTTGGTAGAAGCTTGATCACTTGAAGGAGATTCATAGAAACAATGGGAAAGAAGCTAAAGAAGAAAGCACCTCAGAAGAAGAACACAACTCAAAGGAATAGTGACAGCAAGAGAGACAATTAGCCATTAGGTGGAAGCAAGGATTCAGATTCTGAATCACCTCAGATTGAAGATGAACAAGCAAATGAAGCATCAAATAAAATCAAAGATCAACAAGATCTATTTAAGAAAAGGGAGTGTGCCTTCAAAGAAGAAGTTATCAGATTAAAAGCTCAACTGGAGGAAGGAAACAAAGTAAGGAAGCAACTGCAAGATGAAGTGATATCATTAAGAAATGAAATAAATGATCAGAATTACTATGTAGCTAAGATCCTCTCTCTAAAAGAAGATCTTGAAAATACGCAGATTGAAGTACTACCTCAGGCAGATGAAGAACAAGAAAATGAGATTCTCAAACTAAGGCAACAAGTGGAGGAAGGAAGAAAGACTGAAGAAATCTTGAAGAATCAATATTTAGAAAAGGAAGAACAACATCAGGTTGAGGTAAATATCTTAAAAGGTAAATTTAAAGAAAAGGATAAATTGATACGATTTCAAGACAGTGTTAAGATTTTGGATAATATTCTTAGTATTCAAAGGTCTCCTACCATCAAAACTGGTCTTGGTTTTCATGAATCTGTTGAAGGTGAATCTAGCTCACAAGGTGAGGCAAGGAACTCTAATGCAAAATCTGAAATGCTCAACAAGGAGATGAGAGGTCAACCCCATCAACGACTAAGGGAAGAAATTCTTTTACTCCTATCTATGGAAGTGATAATCGGTTATTTCTTCAAATAAATAATGTTGAATGTTTTATATGTCATAATCTTGGACATGTTGCAGTGAGATGTGGAAGTAGAATGGTTCAAAACCACCACTCAGAAATATCATCATCTTCCAGGTACTTTAAGGGATATTGTTTTTCTTGTAATATGTTTGGTCACAAAGCCATTGAATGCTATAGAAGAAATATGAAACATGTAAGATGTTATGTATGTAATAAGTTTGGACATATAGCAAAGGAATGCAGGAGAAAATTTCAGGCACCATACCAAAAGGAGAAAACATCATCACACTTGAAGATATGGAAGAAGAAGGAAGTACAGTCAGAAAAATGTGGCATGGCACAGTGTACAGACATGACAGACTCAGGAGAAGCTGAAAGTATGAAACTTCAATGTTCTAAATCTCATACGCAAGTTTCATGAAGACAAGTCATGTATATACACGAGTTCGAAGCTGCATAATCGCGTATATGTTGGTTTGAGGAAAAGCAGTGGGACAAACTCAGGAAAAGGGGTTTGATATGGTTCAGTAAATTATCTGCTTTGTTTGTTGATGGTTACAATCTACTAATGATGTGTGGAAATGTGTTGGTACTCATAAGGTGTTAAAATTTTTATGTATATCTGATTAATGATGATGTCTTGATAACTCTCATCGATATTTTGCAATGATCAGATTTGACTCTCACCAATACTTTGCAATATTTCCAACATTTGATTTCTGGATTACAGCTGAGCGTTGGAGTTGCAATGTAATAGATGGATTTATCATTGGAAATTCGTTTTTCCTTTGCAATATTTCCAACATATGATTTCTAGATTACAGTTGAGCGTTGGAGCTACAATGTAATAATTGGGTTTATCATTGGAAATCTGTTTGGAAAATTAGCAGGCAAATCTTTATGTTTTAGTGTGTATAATTAAATTCTTAACATTTTATTGACAATAGTTTAGTTTGTTTTCCTTGTTACAAGAAGGGAAGAAGTGGATTAAATCAATCTTGCTTTTAATTGATTTTATGTTTTCCTACATGTCATTTTGATTTTTTTTACGACTTTTAGAAGATAGAAAATAAAATAAAAAAAACCAAGATGAATTCATAAGAGAAATTTCTTAACTAAAAGACCAAGAAAACCTAGATCATGATCCCATCATCCGTTCCTACATTAAGGTTGTACTCCATATAGGGATTAATTAGTTATGGGAAAGGAGTGTGCAACGTGTAAGTTAAAAATTAGAGGAATATAATTATACATATAACATATCACTGCACATTAGTTATAGTAACTGGTAAGATTTCTTTAGTATTATATCATACTACATACATCTCATCATAGTTAGTTTTTGGAAAAAAAATACTATCTACATTCCCACAACTAGCAAATAAATACACTATCAAATATACTTCAAGGTGTATAAAGAGTAGTTTGAAAATTAAAAAAATATAACAATAATTAGTGTTTGATTTTACACTTTTGTGATTCATATTGATTTTGATAATATCTATCAGATTAATCACATCGTAAGTTGTTGGTCGATGTTTCAAATCATCTAATGTGGTTATTCAAACCTTTGCCCTAATGATGAACCACATTAGATGGTTTGAAACGTCGACCACCAACATATGATATGATTAATCTGAAAAACATTATCAAAATCAATAATTAGTATCATTACTTATGTTATAAATAAGGGAAATTCAATCCATTATACCTTAACTAAAATAAACATGGACATGGTGCAACAATACGAGTGCTAACACTAAAATAAAACTATATAGTACATTAAACTATTAAATCGATGTCAAAATAGTTGAATATTAGATAAAAGCTTGGGATTTAACAACAAAGAGATCAAATCACCTTACCAGAATTGAGGATGAATAAACTACTTATTAAACCCATCACGATGACCAATAACAGTAAAAATAAATATGAAAAGTAATATAAAACTAAAACCATCATAGAAAAATTATCTTGATGAGCAAGTAGACCTGACATACTTAACCCGTGAATCCAGCTATTTAAATAGAACACTCACAATATACGCGTACTCTATTGGTTGATTAGGGTTCGTTGTATGGCAAAAATCTTTACCAAGATACGATGGAAAAAGTGATGGCGACGTGGATGACTTTGTTTTTATAAACATTATTATTTTAAAGGGTGATAATTAATGTACCATGTGAATGGCTATGAGTGTTGAGAAAGAATAGGTTTAAAATTCAACTAAGATGGTAATTTATTCCATTTGCTTTAGAAAATTGAATAAACTATATATATTTTAAAAAATAAACAATAAAGAGAATAATAATTGTACCTCCATCCACTTTATTTAAAGTTTGTCAGACATTGAAAGTGATACTGCTCTATCACAACAGTGGTCCCACACGTATAGAACATAAGATTACCATGCCAATTTAGTATTCCCTTTAAACTTCGTTATTATTATTATGTGTATTTTATTATTTCATTAGAATATTTAAAATATGATATATAAATGGAATAAAACTAATTTATATTATACGTGAATACCTTTTTAAAGTAAACTATAAATAATAGGAAAAACAATTTTATCATTTTATTTTTTATTCATTAATTCACAAATTATTATTTTTTTAATATTTTATTATAAATCAGTATAGATCTATTTATAAATATGAATCAAAAATGAGTAGAAAGAGATTTAATTTTTTCAAGTGTAATTTTTTATGAGTTGATATTATTTAAATGTTTAATAGAGTTATTTAATTTTTTAATTTTTTAGATTTAAATTTTACTTTGGCAATCAACAAAATTTCAATTTTGCACATTATACTGAATTCTAAAATGAGCCTCTCAGCTTAATAGGTTATTTTAAATTGTAAACGTGAAATAATCCATCTTTAAATACTATTAAAATGTATAATATATGATGTTTTTTTATTTTTTTTCTTTCTCTTTAGGTATATTAGTTAATTTAAATTTAAATAAATACAATTAAAATACATAATAGATTTTTTTTATTTGTTTTTCTCCTTATATAGTTATATTAGTCCATCTAAATTCAATAGATATTTGTTGGAATTATAGGTTTGGATTATGTAATCAGTACAATGCAAATGCTCCAAGGTTTTTCAAGACATTTAATTGATTTATATAATCAAAAATGCGATTTAAACAATGAAAAACTACAATTTCATAAAGAATTGATCCACTGGATTCCAAAAAAGCCAAAACATGGAATAATCTATTAACAAACTGAATCTATTAAAATCCAAAATCTATTAACGAACTGAATCTATGAATCATAGTCTTGAAACCTTGTATAACTTAGAATTTTCTCCTTAATGAGGCTCATCAATAGGTAAATTATATGGGCCTTAATGCCACTCTCCAGCTTACTAAAATCATTTTTTTCACATTTCTTTACATATTTTATTATATTTTGCTTAGTGAGAAGGGTGAAGGTGATATGTTCTGTCATGTGGCCTAATGTGCATTAATTGCGGGATTTGGAGCAGTTTTGGGCTAATTTAAGTGCAGGAACTCGAGGTAGACAAGCAAGATGGATTTTAGGAGATTGGGTCTTCCTCCTTAACTCCTCAATCACTCAAATATTCCTCCACTAGATCTCATCAACTAGGAGTTACAAGCAGCCAAGGCCACCAAGTTCATTGGTACCCAAGCCAGTGATAGTTGAAGACAATTCAATATCGAGTTTGGGAGCCAAGCCTCCCTAATTTTAAGGAAGTTGTTGTTAGCTTCAGTTGTATAAATAAGAAGGCCTAGGGCCTCATTAGATTTCGACTTTTTACTGTAGCCAAGAGGCAATTTCGAGCTAAGATATTGTGAATGTTATTCTCATGTTGTTTTTGACATTTTGGTGATAACGAAAAGGGTTTCTTTGATCCAGCACTAAGTTGACTGAGAGGGATGAAGCTCTTGGGTTAGGGCCCAACCCTAGTAGCAGAGGTTTCTCTTTTTGTACATGTATCCATATATTAGAATGATAGATTAGTTGTTGAAGTTATCTCTGTTTTGTTCAATTTACAAGTCTTTGAATGATTGGTTAGTTTTGCTTCCATTAGTTGGAGAAGTAGATAAGTGTTACATTAGTGAAAGGAAAGACTTTAGAAAATCTTGTGATAGTGGCCTCATCCTCATCTCCCTCATGGGATCATGGTTTGAGGGACCCCACTCTCACAGCCCCAAAAACAACATTATCTTTTGGTTATTACAGAGCTTAGGATTTCTTGTTGAGTAGATCATTGTTAATGATTTCTTAGAAGCATCTGCAATTTTCATTTTGGTTTCTTGAGTTTCACTATAGATTAGAAAGCATTCCATTCCATAGATTTGATCCATTAAAGAATATATTGATCAAAGCTCAACTAATGGAAGGTCAAAAGCAAACGGATTGCTATAGTCCCTGCCATTTAAGTGGATGTTATGTTTTTAGAAAAATTGTAAATTGATATATAAAGTAGAAAAGTTAATTGCCTACTAACTGATGCATAATAGTAGGTAGTAACCCCTGTAAATATATTTATTTCCATCTGGTTCTTATTCATTTTTTATACAAATATTCTTTTCATACAACTACTTGCTTAAATTATGGTGATGGTAAATAAATTATTATAGCTTCAGTTTTTCCTTTGACTTGGTATTAGTTTGTCTTTGACCAAAAGATTATGATGCTTATCCATAGTTTAATATTAGGAATTCAATTTTTGTTATTTTATTATTATTATTTATAAATTTATTTATTTGTAAAGTGATTGGTTGAGATCTTATTATGGATTGTTTAATAACTTCTATTTATATTAGTTACTAATTTTTTGTTTTTAGTTTTATTTCATTTTTTTTTAACTTTTTTTATTTTTTTTTTTATGTTTTCTATTTTTTTTATTTCATGAATTATTTTTTTTCACAATATTTCAATTTAAGAGGACTTATTATTATATTCTAAACATTTTTTAATTAAATTTAATGGTAAAAATCATTATATATTATATATATATATATTTATTAGTTAATCAATTTCTTAATCTTTTGTTATGGCACTTAATAATACGATATAATATATATTGGATGAAATTTTTGTCTTTGTTATTTTTTTTAATTAAGCTATATTTAGGTTAAGTGGCAAGTACTAGCTACTATGTAGCCTTTGTTTAAGTGAGTATGAGATATTTTCAAAGATTTAAAATATGAAGATTAACAACAAAAAATTATTACACACATATTTTAAAGGTATGGCATAGATATCGCAATTATATCCTGAAATTATGGCAAAAACTTTTGAGGCAATTATCCACATGTCACAAAACGCTGCAATAAGACATTCAAAGTTATGATCCACTATATCCAGAAATTATAGCAAAAAGTTCCGAGGCAATTATCCGCATGGCACCGAAGGCTGCAATAAGACCTTCAAAATTATGATCCAATCAAATATTTGAAAAATATTTTTCAATTATATTGACAATTGCAAAACATTATAAGTTAGATTAGTCAATGCTAAACTAATACTAATCAACAAAAAAAAATCAATTACTCTAATCCTTACCAGAACTAATTAAAAAATTAAAACTTATATCAATAATATATAAATAAAATGAAAAACTAAAATACCTTATCTTTAAACTTACATCAATAATATAAAATTAAAAATAAAATAAAAAACTAAATACCTTAACCATTTATAATGTAATTATTATACTGGAAAATATTTGATTTACATTAAGATATTAGCTTTGCTAAACTAACTCTTATGCTAATCATGCAACGAATTAGTGTTCCACTCATTTTCTTGTCCACATGACGATGCTAAATATCAGGAGATTATTTAAGTCCAAATAATTTGGAATATACTTGGCTGTTTTCCCAATGTTTTTATAACATTTGGTTAGTTTAAAAAAACAAAAGTAATGAGCTTTATTTTTCTTTTAGTTTATTTTTATTCTTGCATTTAGATAGACTTGACAATTCAGATTTCAGCCAAGAATGCTATTTTCAGGGAAGATTGAGGTTTATTTTTCTTTTAATTTATTTTTATTCTTGCATTTAGATAAACCTGACAATGGAGATTTCAGCCAAAAACGCCATTTTCAGGGAAGATATAGGTACTCTTCAGCTGACATATCAGCTCTCTTTGTTTAGGTGGGGAGGGGTATTTTGTGTAACTGTAGTTTCCTTGTTTAAGTAGGAAAGAGGATTGTGTGTAACTGCTCTTTGTTTCTCAGCTGTGATAACTTTGATGTACATATATGTATTATAACAAAATATTTTCTTGTGATATAATAATGACACATAGAGATGTACCCAGGACATAATAATAACACATAGAGATGTACCAAAAGATATATTTTCATATTATGATTTTTCCAAATTATTTTTTCTACTCACTATAAATTATACACAATACCAATCCAATTTGGAATATCATATATTATTTATTTGGCCTATTACATTCTATAACAACCTATTACATCTCACATTTCTAATTTCCATCTAAATTTCTCACTCTATAACAACCTATTACATCTCACATTTCTAATTTCCATCTAAATTTCTCACTCTATAACAACCTATTACATCTCACATTTCTAATTTCCATCTAAATTTCTCACTCTATAACAACCTATTACATCTCACATTTCTAATTTCCATCTAAATTTCTCACTCTATAACAACCTATTACATCTCACATTTCTAATTTCCATCTAAATTTCTCCAGATAATCATTCTAAAACAACCTATTACATGTTAAATTTCTAATCTTCATCTAAATTTCTCTAAATAATTCCTGAAGATGTGTTTTCATATTATGATCCTCCCAGGTCAGCTTTTCCCACCAACTGATTTTATGACCATATAATGCCTTGAAATTGGGTAACTTTTCCAATCCTATCGGCAATTTCCTCAATAATGGACACTTTTTAATCTTTAAAACACGAAGCTTAGGTAATGCTTCTTTTACAAACGCACCTTTACCTATACTTCTCAGCTTGGGAATCTCTGACAAATGCAACATCCCTAACTCTGGAAATCCATCACTCCCTATCTCCAAGTCCCTCACATTGGAATACTTTCTTATTTTAAGAAATTTCAAACATGGCAAACGCCCCAATAAAGGAAGCTCCTTAACGTTCTCACAAGAATCCAATTCTAACCTCTCTAATTGTTGAAACTCACATATCCAATCTGGCAACCTTGTTCCTCTGTAGTCATACAACACAAGAGTCTGCAAGTTCTTCATTCTCTGCATCCCCTCAGGAAGATTGGACTTGAAAGGAATCATGTGATTATAATGCAAATACAAATGTCTCATTTCCACCCACGATCCCATTATGGTTTCCATTATTCCATGTTCTTCAAATTTGAAAAACAAGTATAAATGGAGCTCTGTGAGATTTTTGAGACCCCTGAGGGCCATCACATTTCTGGGATCTGTCACAGCATTTTCCATACCCATACTCAAATGCAGTCTTCTCAATGATCTCAGTTGAGATATTTCTTCCGGTAATGATGTCAGATATTTACACTCTGAAACATCTAGAAATTCAAGGTCAGAAAGATTACCTATCTGGCTGGGCAATTCCGTGATGCAAGTACCTCTCAAGGTGAGAAACTGGAGCCGAGTGAAGGATGTTGGCACCGACTTTATTTTGGTATTGGAGAGATCAAGTACCCTCAACTCAGGGAGAGATGTGGGCACCGACTCTATTTGGGTATTGGACAGATCAAGAACCCTCAGTGAATTGAGATTGTTTAGAAAGCTCCCTTGAACATTACAGAATGGATTTGTGGATAAGATTAGACTTACAAGTTGTGTGCATAGCATATCCTCCGGCACAGATTGAATTTGATTACAACGGACTGACACCCTTTGGCAATGCTGAGCTCTTTGTGGGAAAGTTGTGAGTTGTAATCCTGCACGGCATAAATAATTATTCTGCTGCTCCCCAATATTGATAGCCACGTCACGTATAACATCGTGCACTGTTATAAACCTTTTTTTCCATACATTGACAGGTTTGTTGACAAGTATGCCCATGCCCTGCTTTTCAGGATTGACACTCTGAAACAAACCACGATCTATCAGAAGCTTCACATAACGGTGCCCATCCCGCTTTTTCTCAATAAATCCCTCGCCGATCCATATACGCACCAATTCATCCACCCAAATTTTCTCATCTTCTGCATACATAGCACAATAAAGAAAACAGAGCTGCAACTTTGGAATTGGGGCCAGCTCCTCATAACTCCATCTTAATTTCTGATACAATTCTTTGTCAACAGATACATGAGTATGTGGAAAAGAAGAGTCTTTCATTTGAGACAAAGAAGTCTTCCACTCATCTAGTGTTTGTTTGGCTCTCATTGCTTTGGCCACTACTGTTATGGCCAGTGGCAAACATTTACACTCCTCTGCTATTTTTTTGGCACACTCCTTTATTTCGACTTCAGCATCGCTGCCTCTGAAAGCTACTCTCTCAAATAAAAGCCACGCATCTTGCTTGGACAAGAGTTCCACTTTCATGTACTTATCAGCCTCCCTTAATGTTATCTCTCTATCACGCGTGGAGAACACAACCTTGCTACCTTTATCATTCCCGGATGGCACACCTAATTCTTTCAGATCCACTGCATCCCAGAGGTCGTCCAATATTAAAAGAAATTTTGTATTCTTCAGATTTGCAGACAACGCCATCTTCTTGGTATCCTTATCATCAGCGGTAGAGAAATTCAAATTGATTGACTTACCAATACGATCCTGCAAGGCTGAAATTGTAGGGAATCGAGATACAGTTAGCCAGATCACAACATCAAAGACATCACTGCCCTTGTAAATGTTGTATGCCTCTTGGAGCAGCGAGGTCTTTCCAACACCAGGCATTCCGTAGACACCAATCACTTTAACTTGTGGAGCTTTCTCGGTAATCAAAGTCTGGAGCTGAGTTTTGGCATTTTCAAATCCCAGTAGTGCAAGATCCCCGTTTTGCTCGGGCTGAAGGAAAGCATCTGACAGCGGTCTGTCCGAGATTCGCTGAGCTTTCTCCAATATTGAAAAGTCAACTTCAAGCTCTCTGGAGAGCTCGTCAAACTTGGCGTTCAATTCTGTAATTTTTCCGGAAATACTGGGTCTGTACCAAACCCAATACAGACTCTTTTGTTTCTCTTCGGCCTCATCGCTGAGGTTCTTGGCCTCTTGAATGACAGCACGCATCTTTGCCAAACAATATGCAATGCCGTCGCCGGGTTTTATTTCTTCATTTTCAAAGGCAATGGGAATACATTGTAAAAGGTTCTTCATACGATCTAACTTACCTTGCAGGAACTGGTTGTTTCGATCCATGTGAATAACAGCATCTAGCTGCTTAATGATTGGAGCAACAAGAATCTTGTTTATCGTGCCCCCTACAACTTGACTTGCTGTTCCTGTCACTACATCCATGGCGTTACTCACATGCATGGCGTTACTCGAAGCGGAGAGAGAAGCAGAAGAAACAAATGGAAACTCAGAAATCTAATTTTGAACGTGTAAGGACTGCTGCTGCAAGGAAAACAGAATGTGTTGATTGAGATCGGGAAGGCAACATGCCACTAATGAGCCAGGCGATGACAGGAGTGAATGAATGACCCAGGGACTCAGAGGGATTAGAATGCTAGCAATCTTATCTTTATCTCTGTGGAATGTGGGAGGCCAGTAATCTGATCGATTTTATTTTTGTGGAATAAGTACATATATGTTAGTGACTGTGCTATGGTACGGTATAGCCTACCACTAACAACATCTTGAGAAGCACTTTGATTATAAAAAATTTACTCACTACAAAATCTGAAATTCTATAAAAATTAGATAAAAAATAACCTAAATTATTTTTAAAATGTGGATTACTTCAAAAGCAATGGCAAGAAACAATGTATTAATTTTTTTTCTTAAATTCTAGAAAAATAAGATAAAATAAGCCCCTTTTTTTTTAAGTACATTAATTGAAAAGCAATAGCAGAATAAATAAGCCAATTCTTTTTAAAAGTACATTACTTGAAAAGCAATAGCAGAATAAGGTTAGAATGTTAGCATATTAAATAAGATTAAAGTTAGAATGTGTCAAATTAATTTGTTTTAATTTAAAAATATTGGCATATTGAGAATACGGTTGGAATGTGGGAGGGTTGAATAAGGTTAGAATGTGTCACATTGTTTTAATTAATATTCTTTAGTTTAGTTTATGGTTATAAAGAATAGACACGGGTATATTTTTATTTTTATTTTATTTTTTACATTTTAATATTATTATTTGAAACTTTAAATTTTATTTTATTTGTGAAAAATAATAAATTTTTTATTAATTAAAAACGAATGTATATTGTATTTATAATAGTATTTCTTAATATAATTATGTTAATTATTCTCAAATTTAAAAACTGATAATTATATTTACTTTTATAATAAATTAAAATTAATAGTTATTAGTTGTGAACTTAAAGCAAAAACAATACGAAGTAATGTTTCTTTTTCAAAACTGGGTAAGAAACTAAAATGGATGACTCTAAAACTAATAGGGGTGGCCTAAGAAGGCCTTCACAACATCAAAATCAAGAAGTTGAAATGAGTCATAGAAAAAATTTATCTCTCCAAAGCATACAACAAGATAAGATGGATCTACTTAAGAATGTTGTTGACCCATTTAGGGTTTGGAAACACATTTATAAATTGATCATGGGGTGTATAATGGATTTTTCTTTTGCGGTTCTAATCAACGGGACAATGTCTCCCTTCTTCCACTCTCAGCGCAACCTCAAACAAGGATGCTCTTTGTCCTCCTTCCTTTTTCTCCTGGCAGCGGAAGGGCTCAATAGAATTCTCTTAGAAGCAAAACGAAGTGGGGCCTTGCATGGGATTGAGGTTGCTCTAAATCTCTTCATTACCCATATTTTCATCAATGATATTATTTCGTTCACCAATGGTTCCAGACAAGACATTGATTGTTTAAAACAACCCCTCGCATTATTCCACAAAGCTACAGGAATGGTTCTCAATGTTAGAAAATCGGTTTTGTCTTTCTCAAGCCTATCACAGCAAGAAGTTCTAGAAGTTCAGTGTGTGCTTCCCTTTGAGGTAAAGCCAATGAGGTAATGTTTCAAATATTTGGAGTTTCACCTCAAAGAAAATGACTACAAGGAGGACTAGAGATGGCTAGTGGCAAAGGTAGAAAAATGAATAAGTCATTGGAGCCTCAAATGCTTGTCGAGGGCAGGGTGATTAGTGATGATAAAGTTAGTTCTGGAGGCTATTCTGGCATACTGGACTGCCCTGACATGGGTTCTGAAAGGAGCTCTTTAGGGAATTAGGAGGAGATGCAGCAGATTCCCGTGGGCCAGAAACAAAGAATTAAATACTCTCCCATAGGTGGCTTGGGATAAGATTGCAATGCCAAAATCCTGGGGTGGCTGGGGTCTAAAAGACATCCCTTTTTTTGCCAAATCACTATCAGCAAAACTAAGTTGGCATCTTATTGTAGCTGAAAACCTTTGGACATTTGTTGTTCACAAGGAATATATTTTCCCCCAAACAATTGAAGAGTGGATAAGAAACCCCGTTAAAAGGACTCCCAATTCTTCGGTCATTTAGAAGGCTACTATAGCAGCGTCCAACATTGTGGGCTCTAATTTAGCATGGGAGGTACGAAATGGGAAAAAGCTCTGAATCAGGTTGGATCCATGGATTGGAGGCTCAAACAATTCCAGGTTACTAGATGAAATGGTACAAAGCTTAAATAATCAAGGAATCACTTATCTTAGTCAGGCAACGGATATTCGAAGAACTACTCCTTGGGTCTAAGGACGGTTAAGGGCATATCAACTCCAGTTGAATGAGGAATACTCTCATATGTGGCAGGAGTATGTTAATGAACTAAAAATATCACATATTAGAATAAGAGGGTGAGAGGATGAATTAAGGTGGATCTATGCGCCTTTGAGCTTGTATGCTCCTAGATATGGATATCTCAGCCAAATCTAGAGGCAGCTACAGAATGAACAAGTGTGGTGGTGGAAAAGCTTATAGAAAATTAGCCTTCCATGCCAAAGCAAGGCTCTTTTTTTGGTACATCTTGCGGAATAGAGTTCCAACTTGGAATAATCTTTAGAAAGGAGGTAAAGAGGGTCTGGGCTAGTGTACATTGTGTCAAAACGAGGAATAATCGATGCAACACCTCTTCCTCACATGGAAGAATTTGAATCTAAGGTGTTTTTCTCTTCTCTATTCCAACTGAAGTTGTGGAAAAGGTTTGTGGATGACACTTGCGTCATCTGGCCCCATGGTCAAGAAAAGTTGGACCTTTTTTTCCAACATCTTAACAATCAAACGAGTTTTGTTAAGTTTACTATGGAATTTGAAATCAATGGGTATCTACATTTCCTTAACATCCTTATTTCTAAAGAAGAGGATCGTTCTTTCTTCCATCAAGTCTTTCGATAGAAAACCCACACAAACCAATATATTAATGTTAAATCTCATTATTTCCCTACTCAAAAGCTAGGTCTTCTCAACACCTTAGCCACTAGAGCACTAAGAGTTTCTGATGAAAAGCACCTCGATGATGAAAAAACCCATCTCTTGAATTTTTTTAATAGTAAGGGTTATAGTAAGAACCAGTGCCTTAAAGCTTTCCTTAAAGCTAAAAATTGTCTTATGATTAAGAAAGATCTTAGGGATAGGTTTTCAAGGGTGCATCTTGTAGATTTTCCTGTAGATTCACAACTCATGTAATGTACTAAAACGCAAGACAAGAAGCTACTCTACTCTCAAACAGCGTAAACCAATAGATCGATGAAAACAATAATCAACAAGAGTAATATAATCAATGGCACATAACACAATATTTATCTGGGGAAAGCCACAGCTCAATAATCCTACTATCTATATTGCATTAATAAAAAATCTCAGTGAAAATACAAATATTTTTCTCACTAGAACAATTCTTGCACAAGTATAATCAACTCCATACTCACAAGCTAGCTAAAGCCAAACGTTAGCCTCTTCTACTGCTCTCCAAGCCCCTATTTCCTTGCAAAATTCCTAGAGGAATTAGCCTCTATTTAATAAAGAAATCCTTCTTCCATAACTACGCAATCAAAGCTTACGTCCTCAACTGATTGCATGCACCATTTGTACAACTCAGAAAATTATACAACTGATAGTACACTGTCCCTGCATTCTAGTCTCAACTGGGTCTTTAAATTAGAATATTTGTGCAGTCATTTGAAGTTAAATATATTTTTCCCGATATTTATTTATTTATTTTCTTACCCAAATCTATATATAAATTCAATTTTTGTTCATTTATTTATCTTAACATTCTTATTGAAATATTTAATTAAAAATTTATTTATTCAAAAAAAATAAAAAAAACAACATTGTTAAATAAAATATTTATTTTGTCAAATCTCGAGGTTTAATTATTCAAAACTTTATATTTATTTAATTATTTAGGTGGTCCTAACATATTTATTATTAGTCATATCATAAAATTTAAATATATTTTATTTACTTAGTTAAAAGAAGTTAGCTAATTATTTATTTAGGTAGTCAATTCTAAACATTTATTTGTTTGAACCTTTATAAGGTATTAATGTCTTACAATTGATTAAAATTAAGATTCGAAAAAAATAACTCTCTTCATCACTATCACTATCTAATATGTTGTGCATCTTTTCAAACCACACTATTCGAAACACGTCAACAAAAAGCTCTGGATGTGATTAATACCGAAAGATGTCGTAACAATCATAATTATGGATCACAGAAGCACCATGTGAAAAATAATAAGTATTAATTTTTAAAAAGGAGAAATAATGCCTATGTATATAGACCACATTTCCTAATATAATTATGTTAATTTTCTCAAATAAAAAAAATGATAACCATATTTACTTGTATAGTAATTATTTTGAAATTAAAAAATAACAAACCAATTCATTCCAATTGATAATTCATTTACTTTTTCACCTTGGTGTCCATTGGTAAAACTAAATGTAAATGCTTGGTTTAAAAAAAAACAAAAGTTAACTCAAAAAATAATGGAAATTACAGCAACATTATGACAAAATCCGGTAGAAATTTGTATTGATTTTTAGATACCCTGAATCTATTTTCACCATAAAAAAAAAAATTGATTCAAAGACTCCAACATTTTGATTTTTTTGAAAAAAACAGATTACATAAAAAAATTCCATTCAAATGAATTTTTAGGATAAATAAACAACACAAAAAATAAAAACAATATAAAGTACTGCCTCTTCTTCAAAAAATAAAATTGATTGTTATTAATTGTAAACTTAAAGCAGAAACAATACGAAGTAATGCCTCTTTTCCAAAGCTGGGTAAGGAACTAAAATGGATGACTCTTAGTTGTTCCCCAAAGAGAGTGAAACGACTGGTTCGGCTAACAAAAGTTGAATGATAACGGTGGCGCACATCATTCAAACAAAAGAGATAAATACCTAAGTATCTGGAATATTTTAATTATAAGTTGTATATATGCTATCTAAGATAAATACCTAAGTATCTGGAATATTTTGATTATAAGTTGTATATATATGCTATTTATGTTGTTTTCTATTTTTTTTTAAATTATATATATGTTATCTAAGATAAATACCTAAATATCTCAAATATTTAAATTATAAGTTATATATATGTTATTAATGTTATTTTTTTAATTTATTTTATTAAACTAATATAATCACATTAAATATCAATTTCTATCATTTATTTTTTTCCGCTGAAAAAATCCTCAAAAATATATTGAGAAATCAAAAAAGGCGGGATAACCCAACCATTACAGCCACTCTGAGGGCACCAGAAAATGATATCAGCTCAACATGAAACTGGAGCTATTCTGCATCTAGCTGAAAGAAAAACAAAAATTGTCCACCTCCCTGATGGAGGAAATGTCACTGTTCTAATTCCAGCTGAAAAAATCAGATGTTTCGGCCTCCCTAAAAGAGGTATAGACGCCACGCAGGGCTATGCAAAACAGTAACAGAAGCTGGGGTCTCCTTCGATGAAGGAAAACAACCCCATATAAACAAAAAAAACCATAATTATAATTACATAAGTTTGCAGGTTTGTAAAACAGAAGTCCGCCATCTGGTACAGGAAAAAAGATAACAACAGATATATACAGTGAATACATATATAAACATGGTAATAATGCCGCGGAGAAACTGACAAAAATGGAGATGGGACCCGAAAATCAAAAATGCTGAAAGTATGGGGGCATATCAGATCTATAAATCTGCCCCTGCATGTTTTCTTCTATACTCCAGTAGCCCAAATCCTGTTGTAGACCAGCCTTAGATAACTGGTCTGCCTCCTCGTTCCGGTCCCTGTAAATATGATAAAGCAAAAACCTGTTAAAGAAAGACTTTAGGATCATGATTTCCTCAACAATGTTCTTCAGAATCTGGTTTTGACAAGTAGCTTTTCCGTTAATCCAGTTGATAACATTTAAGGAGTCCCCGAATATCTGAATAGTATTTATATTTCTGTGTTGAAGCCAGCAAAGGAGAAAGCGCAAAGCCGAGAGCTCTGCAAAGTTGTTTGTGCCGGAACCCAACCCAACAAAGGCTTTTAAAATGTGTTCCGGGTTGATGTAAATACAAATGCCTGCACCCGCCTTATTATTTTGAGAAGCCCCATCGAAATATCCAATAGGAATCCCCTCCTGAATTGTGATGGAATTTTGATTTGGTTTGGGAATAATGTCCTCAGGAGGAGGCAAAGTATTGTAAATTGCAGTAATATTAATGGCCGTGACTGATGGGGGAGTGTCTTTGTCATGGAAGAGACTTTTATTTCTGGACAGCCAGACACCCCAAACAAAGATAAGAGGCAAGTTCCTCATGTTCCCATCTGGAAAAGAATGCCACCATTTCGACCATGAGGTCTCCATTGAATCGGCCCCCCACTGAGCATTGATTTTGAGAAGACGCATGACCTCCAGCCAGATCTTCTTGGTGAAAGGACAGGAAATGAAGAGATGGTAAATTGTTTCTTCAGTTAATTTACATAGTGGGCATCTTCCAGGGCCAACCATGAATCTAGCTTGTAGTGTATCCCAAGTGGGAACCTTCCTTTTCAGAATACACCAAAAAAAGAGCCTCGCCTTAGCAGGGCATTTAAGTTTCCAAATGTCTTTAGCCCACCAGTCCGGACGATCCCAACCTTTCTTACCCATAAGGAATTTGTATCCATCCTTTGGAGAGTATGCCCCGGATTTGCTATGTGCCCACATCAAGATATCTGGCTCATCTTTTATCCTGACATTGGATCTTTGAAGTTCTTTGATGAAGCTCTCCCATTCATTTTGCCATCTGACATTCAATCCTAGATCCACCACAGTCTTCCAGGCCTGACCCCAGATGGTAGACTGCCCAACTCTTTCCACCTGGTTTAAAGTCTGGATACCTTTTGAGTCGAGGTGTCTAAGAAATCCCGGGGATAAAGCAAAGGCATCATTGCATCCAACCCAAGGATCTCTACCAATTCTGATCTGTCTTCCATCTCCTACTTTCCAGGCCAGGCCTTGTTCAATAACTGAGAAAGCCTCCACCGTTGCCTTCCAGATAGCAGAAGAGTATTGTCCTTTCTTATTTTGGCTCCGAATCCATTCATCTATAGGAAGAGGGTCAATGTACTTTCTTTTGACCACTCTAGTCCACAAGTTTTCCATAGAAATGAGGCGCCAACCAGATTTTGCAGCTAGAGAAATGTTGAAATCTGGGGATCTTTTTAATCCCCATCCACCCCATTCTTTTGGTCTGGCCACTTTATCCCAAGCAACCCAGGGCAGCCCGGAGGATTCCTTTGAACCCGCCCACAGAAATCTACAGCAAATTCTACGAATTTTCTCCATCACACCTTTTGGGATCCAAGTCAGTGCCGCCCAGTAAACTGGAATGGCTGACAAGACAGATTTTATCAGGGTCAGTCTACCAGCTCTTGACAACCATCTGAAACTCCAATGGGAAATTCTAGATTCAATCTTAGCAATTAACCAGTTCCAATCTGCTTCCCTGTACACAGCAGGTTTGAGCCAAAAGCCCAAGTATTTGAAAGGGTCCTCCAGAGGTTGGGAGGGGAAAGGAAATAAATTTAACAATCTATCTCTTTCCCTTCTATCAAAATCTGAAAGACAGACTTGGGATTTACCAGTGTTTATTTGCATGCCTGTGGCTTTTGTAAAGAGGTCAAAGATACATTTGAATTCCTTTAATTCATTTTGACAACCATTAGTAAAAATCAGTATATCATCGACAAAAAGCAGGTGAGTGATGTATAGATTAATAGCAACCTCAATACCTTTGACCTTACCCTCATTTCTAGCTTTGTGAATCAATCGACTCAATCCTTCCGCCACAAGGAGGAACAAAAGTGGAGATAAAGGGCACCCTTGTCTGAGGCCTCTCTGACTGTTGAAAAAGGAAGAGACAGCTCCATTGACCAATACAGCAAAACTGACATTTGTGATGCATCCCATGATCCAACTGACAAAAGGATAGCTGAAACCAATGTGGGTTAACAGCATCCTTAGGTAGAGCCAGTTGATCCGATCATAAGCTTTAGAAAGGTCAATTTTTAGAACAACACCCTTCAATTTCTTCACTTTTATACTATGAGTCACCTCTTGTGCGACACCAATGGCTTCGTGTATCTGTCTTCCATTCAGAAAACCAAATTGTTCCATTGAAATACATTTGGATAAGATCGGACCAATTCTGAGGGCAATGACCTTAGAAATGATCTTATAGATGCAATTACACAATGAAATAGGTCTAAATTCTTCAAAACTTTCCGGATCATCCTTCTTTGGGATAAGAGCAATAAAGGTTGAATTAAATGGTCTATATATTACCCCTTTCTGTTTTGATTCTTCAACGATTTCCGTTATCTCTGCTCCAATTTTTTCAAAAAAGTGGAGGAAAAGTTCTATAGTCCAGCCATCAGGGCCAGGACTTTTGTCCTTTCCCATAAGTTTCATGGCCGCTTCAACCTCCTCCTTGGATACCGGAGTTAAGAGATCTTCAGCTTCTTCTTCCTCGACAAATCTGGGAAAACTTTGCACAGTTCTGAAGACTTCAGTGATAGAAGCCTCTCTCTGCTCTGAAAAAATGTTTTGAAAATGTCTTTTACCCAGGCCAGAGAGCTCATGAAAAGAGCTGACATCTCTCCCTTCTTCATCTTTTAGTCTCCAAATTGTGTTTGCAGATTTCCTGCCTTTTGCAAAATTATGAAAGAATCTTGTGTTTTCATCCCCGGTTTTAAGCCAAATGGCCCTGCTTTTGATCCCCCATTCTTCTTCCTTTTCCAACAGGATTTTGTTTTGTTGTTTCTCCAAAAAGAGAATTCTGTCCTTTGAAGCTTGTAAGGAATATCCATCTGTCTCCATACTTTCCAAGTGTTTCAGTTCCTCTCTAATTCTGGACATCTCCTCAGATTGTTTCAACTTTTTATCCTTTGCCCAGGAGATAGTAGCTTTCTTGAGCCTTTTCAAGTTCTCCATAAACAGAAAGCTTTTGTCCACCCCGATATTTTGCCCTTGGTGTATCCAGGTATCGTTGAACAATTTGCAGAAAGAGGGATCTTGAAGCCAGGCTGGATTAAACTTGAAGGGGGCAGGGGGTTTTGGAGGAGGATTGGTCAATTCCAAGAAAATCGGAAAATGGTCCGAGTTCCCAATCTCCTCGACCCACTGTCTGATCATAGGGATCCTAAGAAGGAGAGGTTCCGAGACCAGAAAGCGATCAAGTCTTTTTGCAATCCGGTCACCCCCCACTCTTCTGTTCCTCCAGGTAGGCTTTAGTTTAACCGGAGCAGGGTCGAATAAGTTGTTCTCTGAGAGAAGATTGTGAAAAAAATCAGCAGAGGGGTCTTCCCTTGCAGAAGGGCCCCAAGCTTCATTCCTCCCAAGAGAGAAATTTAGATCTCCTCCCAGGATCATCATCGGGTTATTTATCACCGATTTAGACATTAAATCCTCCCAGAAGGAAACCCTGTTTTGACAAGGCCCATAGATATTTACAAAGGTTATGGGGATAGGAAAATCCGGGGATAAGACCTCCATTCCCAAAGCATTTTTCAAACCCCAGTGATTAAGAATTTTTACCCGACGCTCTTTAATACCAATAGCCAGACCCCCCGAGTGGCCAGAGGCATCCAAAGCAGTGAAGACCCAACCCGGAAGGAGAGAATTTAACATAGCTTCGATCTCAGGGGCCTTCCCCAAGGTTTCTTGAAGAAAAATAACATCAAAATTGGAGTTTTTGACCCAGTCTTTCAAGGCCAGTTTTTTAGGTTTGCTGGCCAAACCCCTACAGTTCCAGGATGTCAAAATCATTTATTATCTACTTCAAAGGGCTGGGCTGCTCTAAGGACCCCCGGGATGGAATATTGTTTGCCATCTGCAACATCCAGTTTTGCTTTCATTTTCGCCTTGGACATGTGTGATTTCCGCCCTCTCTTATTTTTGTTGTTATTCTGTGGGTGTATCATACCCAACCCACCAGAGGAAAAATGTTCTTCCAGCTTTCCGCCCAAGGACCTCAAATTGTAGGGGCATTGGGGTCGAGGAGCAGGAGATTGAAGAGAAGGCCATGTTTTGTCACAACTTAAATCCAAGGACGGGAAGGAGTTGGCTAAGATTTCAATATTATCAGATTGATGATTTATATCTTTAACAAGTAACATATCCTGTTCGTTTTGATATTCGGGCTCAAAAATGTTTTTTACAGAAATATGTTCTTGTAAAAAAATAGGAAGAGGATCTATTTGCATACCCGAAACCTCGCCAGCAGAAGTAAATTGAGAAACCTTGTCCTGTTCGACAGTCGCTTCAGCGTCCCCGATCTCATTTGCTTTGTCCTTCCCTGTAGGCTGCGGAGTTTTCTCTTTTCCATTCGCATCCATCTGAAATTGTATTCCTTCGTCCTCGATAGGCTGCACTAAATTCTCTGTCTCCATATCCCTTTGATCGAGGTCATCCGACATATTTTGCCTCGACTGCTCCTGAGGGATTTCCGATCCATTCCCACGATGAGTACTTCTAAAATGTCTTCTTCTTCTCGACTGCGGGCAAGCTTTAGCCATATGCCCATAATCATGGTAGCGGTGACATCTGAAAGGTAAGTATTCATAATCAAGGATCTGTTCATAAACATAGTCCTAAAACAAGAGATTGATTTTCTTAGCCAAACGACCACTCAGGTTTAGCATAACCAGTATACGGGCTATAGCCCTGTTTTTTGTCTTCAAGTAAGTCATGTCTGCCTCCAAAAACCCCCCCAATCTGTCACCAATAGTCCTGAAAACCTCCTCTGTCCAGAGGAAAGATGGTAAGCCCGGCGCCCAAACCCATACCGGGAAGACGTCGGTTTTCTCCTTGATGGCATCAAACAGAGGAGACCATCTTTTTAGCAACAGTGATATGTTTCCTATATGCCAGTTTCGCTGAAGAACCCATTCTGCAGATCCTTTATCTCCGAACCTAAATTGAAACCATCCCTTTGCCAGCACAAGGGCTTCAAATTTGATAGGGCTTTCATTTTTAAAGATTGTTCACCCCATTCTTGCAAAAATTCAGAGGTGAATTTCTTACCTCTTGCTCTGTCGACCAAGGTGCATTCGGCCACAGTTAAAGCTTCCACCATTGAGACCTCCATTCCGAGAACCAGGTTGTCGACGACCTCCGAAGCGCCAATAGGTCTTTGAGGTTTCCGTTTTTCCCCCTTTAAACCGGCCCTTTCCACCTGTACTCTTGTATCATCCCGAGTTCCTGTAATGCCCGAAATAATCAGAGGTGGAATACCCTGTGATTCCGTCTCCTGTGAAGGCTAATTTGATTCCAAAGTCCCCAAGACCCCATTGTCTGTATGGGGAGTATTGACCTCCGAAGCATTTATGGTTTTTCTCGCCCCCGCAAATGTCTCCCCACAGACGTTTTCAGAGTACCCCTTAGGGTTTTGGGCTTCACCCGGTAGAGAAAAACTCGAAGCTGTGAGAACCCCGTCTGTTGCCCTTCCCAGATCTATTCCTGCCGTTAAGCTTCTCTTAAAAATATCTTCAGGAACCTTTGAGACTGAAGACCCTTCATAAGGCTTTGGGTCCGACGGCAGGCCAAGAACATTGTCTCCAGTGGTAACCACTGCATCCACTGGTAACAGGGTACTCAGTGAGCCAGAGTGCGGAGACCAGCTACCCGGTTTCTTGCTAAAAGTCCGAGGAAAAGGAGAGTCTGAGTTTGAGATTACCTCCAAACCCGGAGTGCCAAAATCCCCAAAATAATGTTCCACATTTTGCTTAGTAATATCCTTACCCCACATCGATAATAAATCTTCCACCTCGGGGTCCAAAGCCAGGATTTCCGCGGGGTTAACCATAGTTTCGACAACCCAGGAGAGTGTCAGTCGGAAAGTCTGAGCAGGTAAAGTCGCGGCAGTTCCGGGAAACCACGGGGAAGAAACCAGCAGGAAAAAAACCTGTGAAGAAACCCTACTATTTTCGCACTTCAATAAAACGACAAGTGAAAAAACAAAACCTTTGAAGCAAACCGCCAACCAAGGAAACGTGATGTGTTTTCGACAGCCGTGAAGCCTGAACCGCGCAGTTAACCGAAGCCTGTGCGCAGAAGCTCCCTGATCAATGATGGAGTATACCTAACCCTAAACCGCACCACCGCCATCGTCGCTCCCCCTTTCCAACCCAATTTCTATCATTTATATCTCAATCTGCTAGTAAATTATAAAAATATAAATTATAAAACACCCATATAAAAACTTAGAATTATAAAAATCTAAAAAAAATAATAATGGAAAATTTCTAATTTGATTAAAAAAAATAAAAAATATAAATGCTATAGAGGATTGTAAATTTTAGATTAAGATAATTCTATTATATTTTAATTGAAATCGTTTGAGGAAAGACGATATGAGCCTTCAAATTAAGTATTGAAACGTGTAGGTGTTAGGCTCACTAATCATTAACACCACGACACTCATGTCTCTAGTACAAGCTACTCTCATTCCTATAATCTGTTATACATTTAGCTCGCCTTGTGTGACACTGGTGTAAAATTTAAATAGAAGTAAAAACAATATAAAGTAATGCTTCTTTTTCATAGAAAAATTAATGGTTATTAGTCATGAATTTAAAGTAAAAATAATATAAAGTAATTTTTTTTTCTAAAGGGTGGAATAAATTAAAATGGATGGTTTTTTAAGGTGGTAATTTCCTTGAAGTTTAAGAATATCCGCGAATCTCACTAATCTCTAATATGCAAGATATTAAATGTGTATTAATATATTTGTAAAATTATTCAAATTTATAATGATTTTATATATAGTCTCTATATAATGTTGGCGATTTTTAAGGTAAAATAACTTTATATTCTAAAATTTGGGTGAATCATCTTTTATAAAAATTGGAAATTGGCAAATCTTTTTTGTGGAAAAATCATGGAAATTTAGCCCACTGGGCGAATATTAGCCCCTAAAAGTTTCCATGGATGGCTCTTAGTTGTTCCCAAAAAGAGCGAAATAATTGGATCCATTGCCTAACAAGAAATAGGTTTTGAATGATAATGGTGGAACACATCATTCAAACTCAAGGGATAAATACGTAAGTATATGGAATATTTTAACATGCTTGTATGATGTATATGTGTGACATATGTTTACATAGGTGAAGTCTGTTTTTATAAAATGATTGAAATCTATCCTATAATTTATTTTGAGTAACTAGGGGAATCGATCATTAGTACTATATTCTTGAGTCTATGACTTGTTCTCCTTTCCATATATTATGTCACTTCCAAGGGATTTGAACCTTGAATCTCTTAGATTACACAATATTTCATATCAAAGTGATTTCCAATAGAGTTAAACCCCAAATGTAACAACCCAATTACATATCCTTGTGTATGCAATGTAAATAGTTTTATAAATAGATAAAAAAAGGTTGAGAGAGGGAGACTGATTCCATTGCTTGAGGCAAGAGATTGCTTCAAGGAATTGATGTTTTAAATGATCAGGTCTGGTTGGTTGAGTGGGTTGACTATACCATAAATTAACTGGCAGAGAGGGGACAAGGGCATGTATCCTTTGACTCCCTTAGCAAGTAAGAACATGACAAAAAATTAAAGCAGCATGGATTGCATTGTCCATGAGAAAAAGGGGAGATTACTCAACCATTGATACATGTGTTTTAGGGGGGAATTAGAGAGCCTACGCACACACATAAACACAGAATACATAGAGGGAGAAAACCTCATGGCATGCAAAAGCTACAGAAGAGGAAGAGATAGTGGTGTTTAGAAGTGGTAGAAGAGGTAGAATGGGTAATAGCTTGAGTTTTTTGGTTGGACATCAAAGAGAACTATAAACCAGCTGAGGATCCCTATTGAAACTTGCTAGGCATAATCATTACAAAAGAACAGTGGCTTGCCTTGAGGATGAAGGCAAGGTGGCCCAGTGGTGTTCTAGTTTAGTTGTGCATTCGTTGAATGCTTCCCTCTGGAAGCACTCCACTTCAAGCTTTGGAATTTGGCTCGGGGGTGATGGCTACAAGTAATAGTGGTTATAGCTTGTCTAAGGTTGGGTGGAGAGTTAAAATTCCACTCTCATGTGGAACACTTTTACGCTGTAAGCTAAGTACTTATTATGCTCTTTACTCACAATAAATTATGTTTACATTCCCAGTTGAGATGGTGTTTTAATCCATGTGGCATGTTCGTGTCAGTTTTATTTACAATAATGACTAATGTGTTATGTTAATGTCTGAAGGCGCTCAGACGACATGTAAGAATATTAGTTTTTTCATAGAAATATTTAGTATGGGAACTCTTTCTTATTGCAACATGGTGAATACGTTGATTACAAGTTAGCATCTCTTATGTTGCAAAATGGTGATATTAGGGATTTCCTCCTCTTTTATCCTTATTGACCTGTAACTTTGTATAGTGATTTCCTCCGTGTCTTCAGTAATGTACACCCTGGTTCTGGGTTTATATTCCATGCTAACAAGAGCTTAAGCTAGAGTGAACCTTGTGTTTGGTGTTGCGAATGAATTGCTTCATGGACTTTAATGATTTGACTTACATTCCTACACTAATTCAATGGTATATTTGGTTTCAAAAATGGCCTCCATATGAGGAAGAAAAGGCATTTTGAAGTTTTCCTCCAAACAGGTAAAAAGTCAAAGTCAACATAGGTGGCAATCAAAGTCAAAAGGTCAATGGTCAAAGTTCATGGTTTTGTTGGTCAGAGATCATGGTTCCAATGGACACTTGGCATTCTCGAATTCTGCGAAGTGGCTCCTTCTGGTTTGTCAAATTTTTGAATTTGTGATTGGTTGGTTGATTTTTAATTTGGAAAATAATGAAGTGCCACGTGAGCCAATGAATCGCTGGCATGTGGCCTCCCTGTGTTATGAGCTTGTAGGACATCTGAGGAGATTTAAACCTACGACCTAATTATTAACATCCAAGCTCTCTACCATTAAGCCACCCATTTTTCCTTGAGGCATATAGTACAGAAACTATATAAAAAGGCACATTATTGATGAAGGAGGCCAACCCCTAAGGGTCTAGCTCCAAGACATGTGAATGGTCATGAGACCAACAATAGAGCGAGTTTTTTAAGTCCCAAGGCATACGAGAAGCACATGACCACAGTGGTTGGCCGCACAGTTGGCCCGGAGGTGGAATGTTGAACACAGCGCTAATGAGGATACACCATGGAGCCACGAGACTGTGACAACTCAGCGTGGAGGTCTGTTATGGTAATGGAGTGGAGTATGGTTATGTGGCGGAGTTGGTATGAAGTTAAGCCATGGGTCAAGTAATTAGGCTAATAGGCCTTCCTATGCATCAACTCCCCTGATCCGTTCGATCAAGGGAGACACTTTCAATAGTTGATCTGAACCAGAAAACGAAACAACTAAAAAAACGAAACAAAGGAAAATAAAAAAAGCACGGAAAGTCAAGAAAGCACACATGCTCACCAAAATTTTTTTATGAAAAACAAAAAAAAAAACTCATAAAAAAAACAAAGGATTAAAGAAAAAAACTTAAAAAAAGCGAAATTTTAAACACAAGAAAACGCAAAAGCTAATGAGCTTACGTGTGCACAGCTCATACAACCCTTACAATTTCTTGTCTGGGTTCAATGCATTCTTAAAATTCCAGGATTGTTTGACAACACGCTTATTTAAACCTAGAGACATTATCACTATCTTGACCGAAACCACGAGTCACCGACTTTGGTTAGGTTTTCACACACAATTCAAAGTTATTGTAAGCACGCCATGGAAAATCTACAGTGGAACCCACAACAATAATGATAGATTCCTGTCCTGGTTCATCCAAGTCAAGCTTGTGGGCCTAAACATGACGTGCGCACTCGGCTTTATCGAGTTCAGAAGATGCTCTGCACTTCCCATCCTACAAATTGGATTTCCAAGATAGGAAGGCTGCGACCACCTGCCGGCTTCGTCACTATGGTGGAGGGCTCTTCGGCATGCTTCCCGAGGCCTAGATTTCATATTTCCCGTGAGTGACTCGCCGGAAAAGAGCGTCGACAAATTTTCCCGGCCATGGCCTGCACTGTGTATATGGGTGGGCGACCAGAGACTAAGAAGCCAAGGGAGCATTGGAGAACTTAGAACTTTAGAAGTGTAAGTAATCTGTTTTTCTGATAATTGTTATTGCAGACATGTCGAGCGATTGCGGAAATTGCGACTGAGCTGACCAGAGCCAGTGCACGTATGTTGCCTACTTTTTTCATCTCAATTATTTCATTCGCTTTCCCAATTTCATTCACTTCGTCATGCGTTCGAATCTAAGTCGAGAAAGAAAAACCAACAACTTTATATGAGATGGGTTTTAGGATTAAGGTTGTCTGATGTTTGGATTGTTTTGGTCATGCGTTCGAATCTAAGCTTTTTTCAAAAAAAAAAAAAAACTAATAACTTTATATTAGATGAGTTTTATGACTAAGTTTGTTTCATGTTTGGATTGTTTTGTTCCACAGCAAGAAAGGATTCCAGATGGATGGTATTGTGAAGACAAGCTATGAGATGGGGTACCGTTTTGTTCAGAGTAGTTGTTATTAATTTTATTTCATGGTTTTAGAGCGAGAAATTTTCCATATATTTGAATTCGCTGTAAACAGATATGGTGCAGATGTATCTCTGGAAAATGATTGCAAGTGCGGGCCCAACTGCCAGTGTGGTACTTGTACCTGCCACACCTGATTTAGTCTCTTCAATAGTACGAGTCTCTCCAGCTGGTGTCTGATAAGTCTAGTATATCATATGATATGTCTATTTCATCAGACCCAATGTATGGTCCTGTAGTGTCAAAGAGACTACTGTACGTGGTACTCCTAAATAAAGGTTATAGGTTTTACAGACTTGGGGTTTGCAGTATGGTTTGTATTATTCATGGCATGTTAATTACTGTGCTGCTCTGCAGCTTAAGCTATTTCTATTTCTATAGACTTTAGACATTTGGCTTTGAGTGGTTTCTTTAGTTTTGTTAAAAAGTAGATCCGCCATTTTAATTGAAATCGGTTAGAGATTTGTTTTAATTGTGATAAATATTATTTAAATAATTCGATTTTTTTGAGTATTGAATTCATATATATAACTAAAAATTATTTTAAATTTTTACTTTATTAATAAAATTTATAATAATAAATAACTAATTTATGTAATAATTTTTATGATGAGAAAATTATAATAGTTTTAAAAATAACTAATTTATGTAATTAACTTTTTTATGATAAGTAAATAGAATATATTTATACATTGTTTAAATAAACATTAATCACAAGTGTTTATTACTAAAAACAAAAAGTTTGTGGCAATTGTGGTTTTACATTGATTTGGTAAATATCACTATGAATCGAGATGAGTTTAATGTCACAGTTTATTATGTAATTTTTTTATGAGGTGTTTCTAATGTAAACAAAATAATATGTCAATTTAGTTTTATTATTGTTGTAAATTTTTAAAGTATAAAAAAGTCCCACTAGACTAGACGCTAGCTTCACGCCACTCACAACTTCTCGGCTCACTCCAGCTCCCCAGTTTTCCATTGAGATTCGAACCGAGAACCTCGACGAGCATCAAGAACTACATGCTAGCTTCACGCCACTCACAACTTCTCGGCGCAATCCCGCTCCCCGGTTTTCCATTAAGATACGAACCGAGAATCTCGACAAGCATCAAGAAGATGGGCATAGCCCTCGTTTCAAATACGCCATCAGAGAATAGACAGAGTATCAAATAAACCAAGAAATTAGGCGAAATTGGCGTCAAGAAGCTGAGGATGGCGTTGCCGGCGCAAGCCAAGCTTGACTCTTTTGAATTTTGAATGAATCACTATCAAGATGTGAGTTTAATTAACAGTGAGTCATCTCCATAGCTCGGACATTTTAGATTTTTTAAATCAAATATCAATTTCATTCTATTTAGTTTTTTTTCGTGATTTTTTAAAATAAAACATAAAAATAATATATTCTTGATTTTTATTATTATTATTTTTTTAAATCTATTATACAATAATTTGGGAAATATAACCCATTGCAATTCACAATACTAATAGTGTGATTTCGGAATTATAACCCCATTACAATTAGCAATACTAATAGTGTGGTGACATGGATTAATAATAGCGTGGTGACAGAATTTAGCAATACCCACCACTATAACCCCCATTTAAATGCCACCACACTATTATTAAATTCTATGATTAATGGAAGAAGATATATATTGTTTGGCTATTTCCCTGTTGCAATTTTTTGGATGAATGCATGTTTGCTGCACTTTTACCTTTGCTGTTATGGATGCGTGTTTTATATTGTTAGTTCCTTTTATGTTGTCATGGGGCAATCTGTGAAGGCCTTGCATATGGCAATTAAAACATTGTTATCTTTTGTCTTTTCTGTTCATAAGACATGCTTCCCTGTATAGTATCCTAATCCGTATACTATAGCTCTTATTTGGAATGGAGTAAGGATTATGCTTGTCCCAAGCAGGTCTAAGCCTTTCAACCTTTTCGGCTTATTTGCTTATATCAAACATTTGCGCAGAGTTTCAACCAATTAACATTTCATTGAGTATGTATTTACAAATCAATGATTTTGGGATCAAATCCCACAGAGCAATTTTATACCTGCTCTTCAAATTCTTTCAAGCTTTTGAAAGCAAAACCAATGAATTATCAATATAATTTTACCATAATAAAAAACAATTAAAAAGTCTTTAGCCAACTCAAATTACTCATCCGTTAGGCTTGAACCAACATCTCTTCTAGAAAAATTCAATAATTCCAATTTAATAATCTTATCGACCTCTCTTTGTACCTTTTGGAACAATTGCTAATATATATCACCACCACCAAACTGTCAGAGTATGTATAGATATCTGCTATAGATATCTGCTACACGGTTCACACGTCATGCCATGAGTTGCAAACTCATTTCACCGCTGACTGTCGGATATGGTTATATGTTATGTACACGGTCCAATGTATATAACACAAGTTCACGTTGTAGCATAACCATTGGGAGCAGGTAGCCATGAGGTGGATGTGCATATGTGACCATAGTCTTACAATTAGCAGCACCACCGTTACGGGGTCAACAAACTATATCCGCAGGGGGTTAATACTATATGGTTGCACCGATATACATCGGTATAATGGTTGCACTAGTGGTTGGTTTATAACCATATGTTCAATGCATATATCACCGTCGGGGTTTAGTTATATATGCCACACCATCGGAGAATAGTCTATGGTTTAAGCCTTAGCCATAATGAGAAACGCCACGGGGTAGATAATATATGGTCATCGATAAACCTATGGTCTCAACCTATCACATAATTATAACAATATGCCATTTTAATAGGTTTGTTAATGCATATATGGTGTGGTGGTTCAACAATACACCATATTTGTATGTATTTGCACCATTTATTGTGTTTTCTAATTCGATTCATTTCGAATAGCTTAATTTGTAATGTTGTTATAACATATTTCTAATTTTCTATGTTGTTACAACCCAACTCTAAATTTAGAGTTACAAAACCTTATAAAAGGTTGTGATTGCACCAAAGAATGGACAAGCAATTCGAAAGAAGAGGCAAGTCAAGCTTAGAAGTGGTGTTGAGAGCCATTCTAGAGAAGAGTTGGTTTTTGGCATTCTGGAGTCATAGAGAAGTCAAATTGGGCGATTGAAGAACTGAAACAGGGGTTTTGGTGCACTCTGGAATGATCGGCAAAGCCTATTCAACAGTTGCAACAATGGATTCTTCAGAAGTCAGTAAATGAACCGTTGTCTCTCCAAGTCAGTTTGAGAGAGGTAATTGACTGATGTATTGTTGATGCATGATTGCCCAATTTCAATTGTGGTTTAGAGTTCTTGTAGGAGACTCTTTGTTTTGTTGTAGATGACATGTTGATTATAGACTGTCAAGTGATATTTTGATAATTCTCTGTAGGAGGACATTTCTCTGAAGAGGAAATAGTTGCAACTGTAAATACCAAATTAATGTACCTCATTTTAAAATACTGAAATATGAGCGACCTAGCCTTTTGAGTTGGGCCCGGAGACGTAGCCCAGGAGGGGTGAACTCTGTCACCAAAATTCATGTCATTGTCCCTGATGTTTGTGTGGTTATTTGTGTTATGTTCTTTATGGCTAATTTGCACATGTGAATTAATTCGTTCTTGAAGGAACAAAAAATTAACATGATGTTTTAAAAGACCCATTTTCAATCTTCTCAAGTGTCAGAGAACGATCTTCTTCCGCATTTTTAGATCAATCATAGCCAATCATGGTCAACCATGTTTTACATAATGAAACATTGCCAACCATGGTTGAATGTCAGATTGTGACAAAGATTGTCTCAATATGAAAATAAATCATAGTCAACCATGGTCCAACGTCGCATTGTGACAAAGATTGTCTCGATATGTAAATCAACCATGGTCTTGAATTTCACATTGCGACAAAAATTGTCTTAATATGAAAATTTACTAATGTTTTCATCATCAAACGTCGCATTGTGAAAAAGATTTTCTTGATATGTAAATCAATCATGGTCTAACGTCGGATTGTGACAAAGATTGTCTCGATATGTAAATTAACCATGGCCAACCATGGTCTAATGTCGCATTATGATAAGAATTGTCTCAATATGAAAATCAACCATGGTCAACCATGTGTTTATAATATTTATCTTAGGGTCCATATGCCTTGGGTTCTTAATATTTGTCCCTTAAGTTAAATATTATTCTGTTTGATTCATAATCCCTTTGGGTTTTACTATTAATTCATTGGGTTTATAATATCGATCCCTTGGGTTCATAATACCAATCATGGTTAATCATGGTCAATCATAGCCAACCATGGTCAACCATGGTCAACCATGGATGAATGCCACATTGTGACAAAATGTGTCTCCATATGAAAATCATGGAAAATCATGGACAATCATGGTCAACCATGGTCGAATGTTGCATTATGGCAAAGATTGTCTCGATATGAAAATCAACCATGGTCCAATGTCGCATTGTGACAAAGATTGTCTTGATATGTAAATCAACCATGGTCAACCATGGTCCAATGTCACATTGTAATAAGGATATTCTTAATACGAAAATCAACCATGTTCGAGCATGTTTATTTTAGTGTTTATACTATTTATCTTAGGGTTTATATACCTTGGGTTTATAATATTTGTCCCTTGGCTTTAATATTATCCCTTTGGGTTCATAATCCATTGGGGTTTTAGTATTAATCCCTTTGGTTTATTAATCCCTTGGGTTTATTATTCCTTTGGGTTTATAATATCAATCATGGTCAATCATAGCGAGTCATGGTCAACCATATTTTATAGAATGAAACATGGCCAACCATGGTGAATCCTGGTCAACCATGGTCAAATGTTGCATTGTGACAAATATTGTCTCAATATGAAAACTAATCATAGTCAACCATGGTCCAATGTCACATTGTGATAAAGATTGTGTTGATATGTAAATCAACCATGGTCTCAAATGTCACATTGTGAAAAAAAATGTCTCGATATGAAAATTTACCAGGGTTTCCATTGTCAAACGTTGCACTGTGACAAAGACTGTCTCAATATGAAAATCAACCATGGTCAACCATGGTATTACATCGCATTGCGACCAATATTGTCTCGATATGTAAATCAACCATGGTCTAACGTCGCATTGTGATAAGAATTGTCTCAATAGGAAAATCAAGCAAGGTCAACCATATGTTTATAATATTTATATTAGGGTTTATATGCCTTGGGTTTTTAATATTTGTCCCTTGGCTTTAATATTATTCCCTTTGATTCATAATCCCTTTGGGTTTTAGTATTAGTCCCTTGGGTTTATAATATCGATGCCTTGGGTTTCTTATTCCTTTGGGTTTATAATATAAAACATGGTTCTGGATTTAAGACCTCTGTGGTTTATTACTTTCGACTTAGTTACCGGAGAATCCATAGTAAGAACCATTTTCTGCCAACGTTTCAAATCCCAACTGGGATCCATCATCAGGACAACTTGAATGCTTGATAGAAGAAGAGCTTAATTGAGAGATTAAACAGTAATGAGGAGAGTAAATTGAGATGAATGTCGGCTCTCATTTTTTGAACAATAATTTTTTATGAGATGTCCGCTGTCTCTGATTAATTTTTTAATTAATTTTTTTAAGAGTTAATTAATTGATTTAAATTAATATAAATTATTATTATG
Organism: Pinus taeda; assembly: GCA_000404065.3. NCBI lineage: Eukaryota > Viridiplantae > Streptophyta > Pinopsida > Pinales > Pinaceae > Pinus > Pinus taeda. Next base: position 37,982 of record APFE031689046.1, read on the forward strand.
TTTGATCATTATCATAATTAAAAATTAATATTAATATTAATATTAATTATTAATAATTTAATCTTTTTATTAATAGTTACTTTTCATTTAATATGAAGTATATTATATTAGTTGTATTATTTTATTATAATATAAAATTAATAATAATAATTAGTATTATAATAATTAATATATAATAATAATATTAATGATATTATATTGATCATAATTATGTTAAAATATTAATCCTATATTTGTATTAATATTTATATTTATTTTAATATATGTTATCATTAATATTTATTATTATAATATTAATTGAATTATATTATTATATTATTATATTTTAATATAATAATTAATAATAATAATTAGTATTATAATAATTAGTATTAATGATATTATATTGATCATAATTAATGTTAAAAATATTAATCCTAGTATATTGTATTAATATTTAATATTAATATTCCTCCTCTGGAAGATAAGGAAGCGTTAAGACAAGATTGCTCCCTCGTTATGAGAAAGGCCAAAACTCCCAAAAGTAATTTGAGTAAAGTAGAACAAAGAGCCTTCAAATCCTTGCGTAACAATGATAAAATTATGGTTCTTAAGGCAGATAAGGGAGGAGCAGCCGTGATCTTGGATAAAGAAGATTATGTATACAAAATGAACAAACACCTCCAATGTGGTAGTTATAAGAAACTGAGCAGTAATCCTATCCCCAAGATTATGAAAGAGGTGAAAAAGGCAATTTTGGAATCCAACCTTGATGATAAATTAAAAAATAAATTAATTCCCTCTTGTGAATGCATCCCAAGGATTTATGGGTTACCCAAGATCCATAAAGAAGGAGTTCCTCTTAGACCAATAGTCAATACCATTGGATCCCCAACCTATGAGCTCGCTAAGTATGTTGCAAAAATCCTCAAGCCCCTTGTCGAAAACACTGATTCTTTCATCAAAGACTCCCATGACTTTGTGAATCTCATTAAGAATGAGAAGATAGAACGTGATGACATCCTTGTTAGCTTTGACATAGTGTCCTTATTCACCAAGATTCCTCTTGAAGAAGCCATTCAGGTTATAAAAGATGTTACTGATCCAGGGACTGCAAGATTGGCCGAAATCTGCTTGCGATCAACAGTTTTCACCTTCTAGGGAACATATTATGAGCAGCCATCTGGAGTGGCAATGGGATCCCCCCTTTCGCCAATCGTGGCCAACTTATACATGGAACATTTTGAAAAGAAGGCCCTGGAATCTTACCCTTTGAAGCCAGCATGGTGGAAGCGATTCGTCAATGATACCAATATAAAATGGACACATGGTAAAATAGAGCTTGACAAGTTTTTTATTCACCTAAATTCCATCTCTTCAGAAATAAAATTCACTATGGAGCTTGAAGAAAACATGAGCATCCCATTTTTATACATTCTCATCATGAGAAAAGAGGATGGCTCCATAATGCATAAGGTTTTCAGAAATTCAACCCATACAGAAAACTACCTCCACACTGATTCCTAACATCACCTAGCCCAGAAATTTGGTGTTCTAAACACTCTTGCTATCAGGGCCCTTCAAATTTCTGACGCTGAACATATGAATGAAGAAAAGAAGCATTTAGTCTCAACCTTTAAGAGTATATGCTACAAAGAAAATGAGATTAAAAGAGCAATATAGAAAGCGGAGAAAAGGATGTTATCTCATGAACCTAAGGCCCGATATCAACCTGAGGGTGGTAAGGTTTTTCTACCTTACATTCATGGAGTTACAGATAAGACCGCGAAAATCCTAAGAAGGAAAAACATAAGCACACAATTCTCAGCACCTGGAACTATTAAGCAAGGTATGAGATCTGTCAAGGATAATATTGATAGACATCAACTTAAAGGGGTCTATAAAATTGATTTCTCATGTGGAAAAAGCTACATCGGTGAAATAGGTCGCTCCCTGCAGACCAGACTCAAGGAACATGGAGCTGATATTAAGAATGAAAGGTCTCATACTTCCGCCCTGGCAAAACACTCCTCAAAAACTAAGCACCATGTCTGCTTGGAAAGCGCCTCAATTATCGCTAGGGAAGAGCAACACCATAGGCGAAAGATCAGAGAAGCTCTTGAAATTATCAAACACCCGCATAATCTCAATAGAGACAATGGTACATTGTGACATTGTGACAAAGATTGTCTCAATATGGAAATCAACCATTGTCCAACGTTGCGTTGTGACAAAGATTGTCTCTATATGAAAATCAATCATGGTCAATATGGAAATTAACCATGCCCAACCATGTTTATTTTAGTGTTTATAATATTTATCTTAGGGTTTATATACCTCGAGTTTATAATTTTTATTCCTTGGGTTTATAATATTAGGGTTTATTATTCACTTGGGTTTATGATATCAATCATGGTCACTACGGTCAACCATGGCCAACACAAGGGAATAATATTAACCCAAGGGATTATTACTAAAAAACATAGGGTTTATATTCCCTTGGGTTTATAGTATTAATCCCTTGGATTTACTATTACCTTGGGTTTATAATATCAATCCCTTGGGTTCTAAGGGTTCATATTCCTAGGGTACAATATTATTCATAGGTTTATAATATTAATCCCTTAGGTTAAATATAAATCATGGTCAACCAAGGGTTTATATACATTGGATTTATAAACATGCTTGATCATGGTTGAAAATGGTTGATTTTCATTTTGAGAAAATCATTGTCACAATGCAACGTTGGACCATGATTGAACATCGTCAACCATCTTTATTCGAGGGTATTTAATATCTTAGGGTTTATATACCTTGGGTTTATAGTATTAATTCCATGGGTTTAATTTTATTCCTTTAGGTTGATAATCCCTTCGGTTTTATACTAAAATCCCAATGGTATAATATTATATATAAGGTTTTTAAGTAATAGTAATCTCTAGGGTTTATATTTCCTTTGATTTTTAGTATTAAACCTAAGGGATTATAAACCCAAAAGAATTAATATTATAAACCCAAGCTATATAAACCATAAGATAACTATTATAAATCCTTGAATAAATATGGTTGACCATGGTCAACCATGGTCCAACGTTGCATTGTGACAAGGATTGTATCAAAATTAAAATCAACCATTGTCAACCATATAATATTTTTATTAGGGTTTATATAGCTTGGGTTTATAATATTAATCCCTAGGGTTTAATATTATTCCCTTGCGTTATTAATTCCTTGGGTTTTTAGTATTAATCCTTTGGGTTTATTATCCCTTGGGTTAATATTATTTCCTTTGGTTCATAACTCCTTGGGGTTTTAGTATTAAACCCTAGGAATATGAACCTTTACATTAGTAAACCGAAGGGATTTATATTATAAATCCAAGGGAATAATAAACCCAAGGGTTAATACTAGAACCCCAGGGTATTATAGACCCAAGGGACTAAAATTATTAAACCTAAGGGACTAATATTATAAATTTAAGGTATATAAACCCTAGGTTTTTTAGTAATAATCCCTTCCGTTAATATTATTCCCCTGGGTTTATAATCCCTTGGGGTTTTAGTATTAATCCCTTGGGTTTATTATTCTCTTCGGTTTATAATATCAATCCCTAGAGTTTATTAATATAAGGGTTCATATTTATATTACATAATTTCAAAATAAATAATAATAACTAGCATTTAATATTAAATAATAGTTATTATTAGTTATAAATGTAATAATAATATTTTTATTGCAATAGTGTTTTTTGGTAGATACAAATGGTATATTTATCAATTGTAGATACAAATGAAGCCTTCAGCTTATATCAACCACATTAATACTTTTAATGTGGTTGTGCTAGTTAAATATAATTGTCCCGTAGTGGAAGAGAAGAAATCACTCAGATATTCAAAGCCAAGTGGCTTTTCTACGGTGGCTCTTGAACTCCAATTTCTGAAGGGATTTTAAATTAAAAACTATTTATCAAATAGGAAAAGGTTTAGTAGTGGATACTGGTCCCATGACCAGACCAAGTATATTCAGAGAATATTGAATCCCCACCATTGGTTAAAAATTCAATATGAGTTCATCGACCTCTCAACAAGCATATTCGGAGAATATAAAATCCCCGCCATTAGTTAAATAGTCAATATGGGTTCATCCACCTGAGGTTGAAATAGAAATCCTTCCACTAAAAAAATCATATTATCCTAATTAGACATATTTATTTTTAAACAATATTGAGCTTAGTTTGTAATGATATTGATTTTTTTTTCATGAGAATTTCTAATTATATTGAATTATCTTCATATGAAGAACAAATTTTTATAGTAACTTTATTTTTCAAGAAAAATAATGTAATACTCGTGAAAAGATAAACAGATCTTGGAGGCAACAAAAGACTTCAAATTTTATGGCGAATTTCCATGAATCTAGTGAGGCTTTCAAATTGACGCCCGTATATCTATTTTCGCATTGTTTACCTATTAAATACCAGTTATTTTAAAATAAACACGTCATTTTGAACTGGAAAATATTTTTAAAAAGTGTCATAATCACTGGCATGTAATAAAATGAAAATTTCCATTTTATATATGTTCGTTTCACCAATCCCATCTAATTTATTATTTACACAGTGTGTGATTCTACTAAGGATATTTGGGTTGAAAATATTAATGGTATGTTTGTCTAAGTAAATATTATATTAATTATAATATTTACATGGAAATCTTGAATCTGCATAGAGATTGTGTTGGAATTATTAGCAGTTTGCCACCGAGAGGGAAAGTTGGTCATAAGTTGATTCACATTAATATGTATTAATGAGATGTTATAGCAGTTTGTGCCCACATAGCCTGAATAATTCCAACTCTCGAATTTGTAGAAACATGTTCTATTGACCCTGACCAACAGCAAAAACAAATCCAGATAATATCAGTCTAACAGCCCTGACCAACACAAGAACCAGATCCTGAACCCGAAGAACTAGAAAAAGCGGAAGCTGAAGCATTTCCATTATCAAGGAATGATGGGCACTGGAGGCATTACAATTTGCAGAGGTTGAGGATTCACCTTTTGAAACCGATTGATGACTATTAGAACCAGAGCATGGGGAATTACAACTAGCACTAGCACTAGCTCCACCATTAGCAATGCCTTTGGCACGACCATGACTTTGCAGGGAAAGAAAATTCTCTTCCTTCAACAATTTTCCATCCTTGCAGTCAACACAGCTTAGATCACACAATGTGCAAAGAACCACAAAAAGAAACAAGAATGACATAAATGATATACACGCCATAGTAATATTGGAAACACAAGCAACTTGAGTCACTTAAACAACTTAAACACTATGTATTGTGAAGGTAGCGAGTCTTGAGCTCTACCAAAACTACCCTAGTCGTGTACATTGTAAACCCTAGATCCGTCCTCATGCTGTGGCTACTTCTAAGTCTGTGACTATGCAAAGTTTGAGGATCACTATGTTACTATTATTTACATGTAGGCAAGTATTTTACTTAAGTTTCATGTGATTGGTGTATAGTACTTTGCAATATTTCCAACTTCTGATTTCTGGATTGTACCTGACTGTTAGAGCTGTAATGTAATAGATGGATTTATCATTGGAAATCCATTTTTCCTTTGCAATATTTCCAACATCTGATCTATGGATTGCAGTTGAGCATTGGAGCTACAATGTAATCGCTAAGTTTACAATTGGAAATCTGTTTGGAAAATTAGCAGGCAAATGTTTATGTTTTATTGTGTATAATTAAAATTTTAACAATTTATTGATAGTAGTTTAGTTTGTTTTCCGTGTTACAAGAAAGGAAGAAGTGGATTAAATCAATCTTGTTTTTAATTGATTTTATGTTTTTCCTACATGTCACTTTGATTTTTTTTACCCCTTTTAAAAGATAGAAAATAAAATAAATTCAAAAATAAAAAACCCAAGATGAATTCATATGAGAAATTTCTTAACAAATTAAAAGACCATGAAAACCTAGATCATGATCCCATCATATGTTCCTACATTAGGTTTGTACTCTGTATAGGGATTAATTAGTTATAGGAAAGGAGTGCGCACTGCGTAGGTTAAAAATTAGAGGAATATAATTATATATATAACATATCACTGCACACTAATTCATAATTCATAGTAACTGGTAGGATTTCTTTAGTATTATATCATACTACATACACCTCATCATAGTTAGTTTTTGGGAAAAAAACACTACCTACAGTCCTGCAACTAGAAAATAAATACACTATCAAATATATTTCAAGGTGTATAAAGAGTAGTTTGAAAATTAAAAAAATATAACAATAATTAGTGTTGGATTTTACACTTTTGTGATCTATATTGATTTTGATAATATCTTTCGGATTAATCACATCATAAGTTGTTGTCAAAGTTTCAAATCATCTAAGGTGGTTATTTGAACATTTGTCCTAATGATGAACCACATCAGATGACTTGAAACCTTGACCAACAACTTATGATGTGATTAATCCGAAAGACATTATTAAAATCAATAATTAGTGTCATTATTTATGTTGTAAATGAGGGGAGTCCAAGCCATTATACCTTAACTAAAATGAGTGTAGGCTTGGTGCAACAATTTCAATGCTAGCACTGAAATAAAACTATGTAGTACATTAAACTATTAAATCCATTTCAAGATGGTTGAAATTGGATAAGAGTTTGGAGTTTAACAAGAAAGGGGTTAAATCACCTTGCAAGAGTTAAGGATCAATAAACTACTTATTAAACTCGTCACTGATGACTAATGACCAGTAAAAATAAATATTAAAAGTGATGTGAAAGGTAATTTAAAGCTAAAACTATCGTAAAAAAAAAATCTTGATAAGAAAATAGACCCGTCAAATTTAACCCCTGAATCCAACAATTTACGTATAACTCTCACAATATACAAGTACTCTATTGGATGATTAGTGTTTGTTGTATGGCATAGTGTGATGCGACCGAAAAAATCTTTACCAAGATATGATGGAAAAAGTGATGGTGAAAGTGATACTGCTCTATCACAACATTGGTCCCACACTTATCAGAACATAAGATTATCATACCAATTTAGAATTCCCTTTGAACTTTGTTATCCGCAGAATGAGAGATGAACCTTTGGAGTGTATTTTATTATTTCATTAGAATATTTAAAATATGATATATAAATGGAATAAAACCAATTTATATTATATATGAAAATTCCTTTTAAAGTAAAGTATAAATAATGGAAAAAACAATTTTATTATTTTAGCTCTTTATTTAATTAATTTTGTACAATTATCATTTTTCTGAATATTTTATTATAAACCAGTATAGATCCATTTTAAATATGAATCAAACATGAGTTGAGAGGGATCTAACTTTTTCACAAGTAAATTTTTTTATGAGCTGGCATTGCTTAAATGTTTACAATAGTTATTTAATTTTTTTAATTTTTAGATTTTTTAATTTTTTTTTTTTATTTTGGCCAACATCTACAGAATTTCAACTTTGATGACAGACGAACATCCTTACACATCAATACTGAGCTGTAGACTGAGCCTCCTCGACTTAATAAGATATTTTTAAAATGTAAATGTGAAATAATTCTTCTTTAAATACTATTAAAATGTATAATATATGATTTTTAAAAAAAAAATCTCTCTTTAGGTATATTAGTTAATTTAAATTTAGATAAATACAATTAAAATACATAATATATGTTGTTTATATGTTTTTTCCTTATATAGGTATATTAGTTAATCTAAATTCAATAGAGATTTGTTGGAATTATAGGTTTGAGTTATGTAATTAGTACAATGCAAATGCTCCAAGGTTTTTCAAGACATTTAATTGATGTATATAATCAAAAATGTGATTTAAACAATGAAAAACTACAATGTCATAAAGAATTGGTACTCTGGATTCTAAAAAAAGGCCAAAACATGGAATAATTAAAACGTGCTTGATTAAAATCTAAAACTATTAACAAACTGAATTTATGAATCATAGTCTTGAAACCTTGTATGACTTAGAATTTTCTCCTTGATGAGGCTCATCAATAGGTAAATTATATGGGCCTTAATTCCACTCCCCAACTTATTAAAATCAATTTTTTTCACATTTCTTTACATATTTTATTATATTTTGCTTAGTGAGAATGGTAAAGCTGAGATGTTATTTCATGTGGCCTAATGTGCATTAATTACAAGATTTGGAGTAGTTTTGGGCTAATTTAAGTGCAGGAACTCGAGGTAGACAAGAAAGAGAGATTTTAGGAGATTGGTTCTTCCTCCTTAACTCCTCAATCACTCATAGATTTCTCCACCAGATCTCATCAACTTGGAATTACAAGCAGCCAAGCCCACTGAATTCATTGGCAACCAAGCCAGTTATAGTTGAAGACAAGTCCATCTCGAGTTTGGGAGCCAGGCCTCCCTAATTTTAAGGAAGTTGTTGGTAGCTTCAGTTGTATAAATAAGAAGGCCTAGGGCCTCATTAGATTTCGAACTTTTATTATAGCCAAGAGGAAATTTCGAGCTAAGATATTGTGACTGTTATTCTCATGTTATTTTTGACATTTTGGTGATAATGAAAAGGGTCTCTTTGATCCAGCACTAAGTTGACTCGGAGGGATGAAGCTCTTGGGTTAGGGCCCAACCCTAGCAGTAGAGGTTCCTCTTTTTGTACACGTATCCTTAGATAGGAATCATAGATTAGTTGATGAAGTTATCTATGTTTGTTTAATTTACAAGTCTTTGAATGATTGGTTAGTTTTGCTTCCATTAGTTGGAGAAGTATATCAGTGTTACATTAGTGAAAGAAAAGACTTTAGAAAATCTTGTGACAGTGGCCTATTCCTCATCTCCCTCATGGGATCATGGTTTGAGGGCCCCACTCTCACAGCCCCAAAAACAACTTTATCTTTTGGTTATTACATAGCTTAGGATTTCTTGTTAAGTAGATCATTGTTAATGATTTCTTAGAAGCACTTGTAATTGTCACCTTGGTTTCTTGAGTTTGTCGTAGATTAGAAAGCATTTCATTCCATAGATTTGATCCATTATCCATCAATAAATCGGTTTCTCAAATTCAACTCATCTTTTCCACATCTACATAAAGTTGTGCATAATTGAAGAAATAAATATGTGTTGTTGCATGAGTTGCTGATCTACAGGGAGGATCTAATTCCACCAGCCTCATTTGAGTCTTCTCCACCTCTCACCAAATCCTACGAATCACCAATTCAAATTTCTGTAGTGTAGCCACCGTGGATAGCCACCTTGAGCAAATCCAACCATCCTGAAGAGTTGGGTTTATCCTTGGGTAATTTGCAATATAGAAAGTAAAGAAATCATTGAATACAGATAAGTGTTCAATACAGTAATCTTGGAATCCCCATACCCGAGGTACCACAAATAATTTCAATTGCTTTATTTATTTAGGATCATTTCAATTGCTTTCTTTGTTTAAGATATCAAAGGATTTGTGATTCTCATATATTTATTTACTCACAAAGTAGTGATTTTTTGTGAAAAATCATTTCCTTATCTTGTAGGTTGTTTAAAACTTTGTGAAAATATCCATTAGGAGTAATGATAGTGATAGAAGTTGCACAAATCTAGAATTTGGCTAAAAAAACTACTATTTCATACATGTATTATGAAAGTGGAAATAAGACCTTCAAAATATAAACCATTGAGATTATTACAAGTTGGTTTTTTAATATATATATATATTAGAGAATATATTGATCAAAGCTCAACTATATATAAACATTAGAGAATATATTGATCAAAGCTCAACTAATGGAAGGTCAAAAGCAAACAGATTACTATAGTCATGTGGTGGTAGGGACCGATAACAAGTGTTTCACGGCAGTGTAGTCTCTATCATTTAAGTGGATGTTATGTTTTTAGAAAAATTGTAAATTGATATATGAAGTAGAAAAGTTAATTGCCTACTGACTGATGCATAAATTTTTGGTGGACAGTAACATTTACACTTTTACTCCTACATGTTAAAGCACTGAAGAAAATATGCATAATAGTAGGTAGTCACTGTTATGAAACCAGCTCAAGAAAAGATAGAAAATATAGATCAATGCCCTAGAATTCAGCCTCTTCGAGGGGGCAACCTCCTTTACATTACATAAATGAACAATTCTTGGATGATTCAAATGACAAAACCTCCTTTCTATATATAGGAGTCTAAGGAGTCACAATATAACCCAACCGACCTAACAGTAATAATATAAAGCCACAAAGATAACAATAGAGGGATTTTATGGGGCACAATAATAACCATATGGGGATAATAGGGGCACAACAATATTAATAAGGGATGCAAATACAATATCAATGGGGTAATCACTAGTATTATAGGGACCCGACATGCCCCTCTCCTTCAAAAAAGTGTTGTTCTCAACGCTTGAGTAGTTCTGGATGCTTCTGTATAAAATTCTCATCCTCCCATGTGGAATCTTCAGCGGATAAGTTCTTCCACTTGATAAAATACTCCGAAATTGATCGATTTCGTAGCTGTCGAGTTTCTTGTTTCAGTGACTGCTTCCGGTTCCAATATAATTTTTCCTTCCTCGTCAAGTTCTGGCAATATTGTTTGAACTGGGAGCTTGTCGCCTATAACCTTCTTTAAACATGAAACATGGAAAACTCGGTGCAATCGAGAAGCTGCAGGAAGCTCCAATTTGTATGCCATAGTACCAATCTTTTGCAACACCTTGTATGGACCATAATACTTTGGTGATAATTTATTATCCTCTTAGCTTGCTTGAGGGACATTTGCTTATATGGTTGTAGCCGTAGGAATACCCAATCACCTACATCAAAACTTCTTTCACTGCGATGGTGATCTGCCTGTTGTTTCATTCTATTCTGTGCCAACACGAGGTTATCCTTTAAGAGTTGGAGGACTTGTTGTTGATGTTCGATGTGATGTTCCACTGCTTGGACCTTAGAATTTTCTCTTAAATATGATGTGATGGATGGTGGTTGATACCCATAAAGTGCCATAAATGGGGTCATTTTTGTTGCTGTATGGAAGGAAGTGTTATACCACCATTCAGCCAGAGGCAACCATTTGACCCATTGTGTCTGTTTATCAGATACAAAGCAACGAAGATATCCTTCCAAACATTTGTTTACTATCTCAGTTTGCCCATCAGATTGAGGATGATAAGATGAGCTATGAGCTAACTGAGTACCAAGACAAGAAAATAATTCTGTCCAAAAATTTCCAGTGAAAATGGGATCTCTGTCACTTACAATAATCTTTGGGTTTCCATGTAGCTTTTGAATTGTTGCCATAAATGCAGTAGAAATTGTACTAGCTTTAAATGGATGTGATAATGCACAAAAGTGTGCATACTTGGTAAGTCTATCAACTACCACCATGATGACACTCTTTCCCTCAGACTTGGGTAAACCTGTGATTAAATCCATTGAAACCTCCTCCCAACGTTGGCTTGGAATGGATAAAGGTTGTAATAGACCTGGTGTCTTAATTGTTTCAACTTTATTTTGTTGGCAAACCA
>APFE031689046.1:67501-97873 GCA_000404065.3 Pinus taeda
TTATGCAAAAGCCTTGTGAGGGACATTGGTCTACTGCAAAAAGAGTTTTAAAGTACTTGAAGGGAACTCAAGACTATGTAATCAAGTACACACAGGTGGATGACTTCAGTTTGATCGGATACTCAGATTCAGACTTCGATGGAGACAAAGAAACTGGAGTATCTACTTCAGGATATACTATGAGTCTTGGATCAAGAGTTGTCTCCTGGAGATCACGCAAACAATCAGTTCCAGCAGATTCCACAACAGAAGCAGAATACGTGGCAGCAGCTGAAGCAACAAAAGAAATTGTGTGGCTCAGGAAAATTTTTGAAGATTTGCAGGTAAAACAAGTACAATCAACTCCACTCATGATTGACAACACCTCTGCAATAAAGTTGGCCAAGAACCCAAAGTTCCATGATCGTACAAAGCACATCAATACTAAATATCATATGATCCGACATCATGTTGAGGCCAAAACAATCCATCTCCGTCATTGTTCCACAAATGAGCAAATTGCAGACATCTTCACCAAAGCGCTTGGAAGAGAAAAGCTTAAAAGATTCAGAACGATGCTTGGACTCACCAACATCCCTTCAGATTAAGGGGGGGAATGTTGACACCTAATCCTTAGTGATTGGGGGAATTGAATGTGAACAGTCATCAAGAAGATGAACTAAACGATCACATTCATGTATATAATAGATAGCTGGCTAATTGAATAAACGAATCAGTTTTCTGGAGTTACTCCTGGCCTGACCTACGCGAAGTCTGCATGGAGGAGGGTAAGAGATTCGCGTGTCTTCAACTAAACATTTGACCACCGAGGGATTGGCATGGATTGTTGTGGGATTAGCCCGTGCAAGAGGTTGAGAAGCAATCCACGTACAGGAAATCAACTCTCACATGGTATTGAGAGTGGGAACTGGCTAACTCAGACATTTGAAAGCAGTAGAAATCGGTAACGCTTGAGGCCAAGCTGTTGATTAGAGCGTCAAGAGATCAGATTGACCACAAACCTGATTGGTATATCCAACACTGTCTTTGACATAGATCTGGAGTAGATCTATTTTTTTCCTGTCAATTTTTTTTTTAAAATCGTCAAGATGAATAATCAAATGATTGAAGCATATTTTAATGAGCATAACAAGCTCAATGTCTCTAATTATGTGAATTGGAAGTTCAAGATGCAGACTCTGTTAGAAGTGAAGGATGCTTGGACGATTGCAAATGGGGATGAGCAGAAGCCAATAGCGGGATCAACATTGATCCCATATTGGGAGAAGAGAGAAGGTAAAGCAAGGACGTTGTTGAAGATGTCATTAAAATACTGCATCATACCACATATTAGAGAATTTAAATTAGGAAGCGAAATCTGGGGAATTTTGAAATATTTGTATGAGATCAGGAATACAAATTGTCTTCTGTTCCTAAAGTGCAAGATTTTATCCCTGAATATGGAGGAAAATGAAACAGTTTCTTCCTTCACAGCCAGAATCAAAGATCTAAAGAACAAATTGGTAGACATTGGTGATATAGTTGCAGATACAGATCTTGTAACAATTACCATGAATGGTGTGATAGATGACTACCAAATGTTCATCACTAGGATAAATGCGAGAGAGCAGATCCCAAAGTTTGAAGAACGAATAGGAATATTAATGAAAGAAGAAGAAAGAAGGTTGACTCTGAAGCCCCAGAGTGCAGATCTTGCGTTGATGGTGAAAAAGAACTTCTTCAAAGGAAAAGGAAATCCGTAACAGCAAGATGGAGGAAACTCATAGAAAAGACCAAATCAGACTCAATGTATGCATCTGAGTAGAAACAACTCTATAATTAAATGTTTTTATTATGAAAAACTTGGTCATATAGCTAAGGAGTGTAGGAAGAAGAAATATCATGAACAACAACAGAAGTAGAAATGACATGCAGGTAATCTCGCAAATGATAATCATGAGTAGAACTTCAGATTGTTCATGGCAAACTTTGATGAGAATGTTGATGCAGACATCTAGTATGTAGATTCAGGAGCATCAACACATATGACGGGGAACAAGCAATGGTTCGAAGATTTTAAAGAAATCAATGATGGAGCACAAATATACCTAGGTGATTATAGATGCCATCAGATCAAAGGGTGTGGAAAAATTTATATCATTTTACCTAATGGTACTATAAGACAAATTCATAATGTCATGTATGTGCCCAGTGTAACAAATAACTTTATGTCTATATCCATGATTACAGATCAAGATCTTAAAGTTGAATTTTTAAATCTAACTATTATATTAAAGATTTGTTAGATGGCATGAAGACTATTGCTACAAGAATTCGAACAGGAGGTTTGTACAAATTGGATGTAAGACCAACACCAGTTCGAGCCTTGGCAACAACAATTTTGACTACAGAAGAGCTGTCGCATCAGATATTTGGTCATATCAACTACAATTATTTGCTATTACTTCAGAAAAAGGAAATGGTAAGAGATCTTCCTATGTTAAAACAAGTGCATAATGATTGTGATGTTTGTACATTAGGAAAGATGCATTGAGAAGAATTCTCCGTTTGAGTAGAAAAGAAACAAGGAGACATACTTGAATTAGTGCACTCAGATCTTTGTGGACCCATCCAAACAAAGTCATTAGGAGGTGCACTGTATTTTTTACCGTTTATTGATGACTGCACAAAGTTTTCTTGGGTATATTTTTTGAGTAAGAAAAGTCACACATTTGAATACTTTAAGAAGTTCAGAAACATGATTGAAAAGCAAATAGGGAAGCATATAAAAATTCTCCGCTCCGATCAAGGGGGAGAATACAGGAAGGATGAACTTATCAAGTATTGTGAAGACCATGGAATATTACAGCGATTCACAGTGCCCCATACTCCTCACCATAATGGAGTAATGGAAAGAAAGAACAAAACATTGGTGGAATGTGCTAAGAGCATGTTGAAAGGTAAGGATCTTTCGAATGTTTTTTGGGCTGAAGCATTGAATACTGCAGTTTATTTCAAAAATAGGAGTCCTACAAAGAATCTTGAGTCTAAAACTCCTTATGAAGCATTATATGGATTTAAACTTGCAGTAAAACATTTAAGAGTGTTTGGGTCTAAAGCATTTGTCCATATTTCAAAGGAAGACATAAGAAAACTAGATTCAAAAGCCATCAGATGTACCTTTGTAGGGTATTGTTCACAAGATAAAGCTTATAGATTATTTAATCCCTCTACTCACAATATTTTTGTTAGTAGAGATGTCATATTCCATGAGCAAGGTCATGAAGAATCTGATAAGCACAATGAGGAATGGGATATTCCATTCTTGGTGGAAGAAAGTGAAGAAACAGGAAACAACCAGGATCAGTAGACAAAGGTAGAAGAAGAGAATTCAGATGCAGAAATCAAGCCGAGTCTAGCAAAGGAAACTTAAAATGGGTTAGAAGCTACACCAACGCTTAGAAGATCAAGTAGGCAGATTTAATTGCCTGATAGATACAGGGAAAATGCTTTTATAACTAGCATGATGAATGTTGTTGAACCTTCCAGTTATAAGGAAGCAAATGAATGTAGTGAATGGAAAACAACTATGGAACAGGAACAACACTTGGGCGTTGGTTGAACTTCCTAAAGGGAAACAAACCATAGGTTGTAAATGGTTGTATAAACCAAAGATTAATGTAGATGGAACCATAGATAAATTAAAAGCTAGATTGGTAGCAAAGGGGTATTCACAAAAAGAAGGCATTGAATATGAAGAAACCTTCTCTCCTATAGCTAAACTAAATACCATCAGAATATTAATTGCTTTAGCTACTAAGAAACATTGGATGATTCACCAACTAGATGTAAAGTTTGCATTTTTAAATGAAGAGTTGAAAGAGGAGGTTTATTTAGAGAAACCTAAGGGGTTTGTCCAAAAAGGGAAATAACATTTAGTTTGTAGATTAAAGAAAGCTCTTTATGGACTAAAGCAAGCACCCAGATCCTGGTATGAAAAAATTGATTCATTTTTTTTGCAACTTAACTACAATAGAAGTAAAAACAACCCTAATTTGTATACGATGAAAGATGAACAAGGGCACATAGTGTTGATTTCTTTGTATGTAGATGATTTAATTATTACAGGTGACTGCTATTGCTCTAATCAAAGAAATCAAGCAACAAATGTCACAGGTGTTCGAAATGAAAGACATTTGTGAATTAAGATACTGTTTGGGTCTTGAAATCTGGAGATTCATGACAAACTTTTATGTCCCAGGGTAAGTATGTCAAAGGTCTACTGGAAAGATTAAGGATGGATTAGTGTAACGTTGCAGCAGTACCACTACAGCAGAACATCAAACTTCAGAGTAAGGATGGCTCTAAAGGGGCAGATGCGACACTTTACAGACAACTGGTTGGGAGCTTAATCTACCTAACCACTACTAGACCATATTTGGCTTATGCAGTTAGTATGTTAAGTCAATACATGTCCAAGCCACTTGAGATTCATTGGCATGCAGCGAAATGTGTTTTGAGGTATCTACAAGGTACTGTAGACTATGGTATTATTTATACTGATTCCTCTGATGTTAGATTGACAGGATTTACAGATTCAGCTTGGGTTGAAAATGTAGACGACTACAGATCCATAACAGGCTATAAATTCAACATTGGATCCGGGGTGATTACATGGAGCAGGATGAAGCAGAATACAATTTCATTGTCTTCAGTGGAAGCAGAGTATCAAGCTATGTGTGTAGCAACGTGTGAGGCAGTTTGGTTGCAGAGACTTCTCCAGGATGTCGGGGAAGAACAGAAAGATGCAACAACAATCAGATGTGACAATAAGAGTTCCTAATAATCTGGTGTTTCACAAGAACACTAAACACATTGATACATAATTCCACTTTATCAGGGAGAAAGTGCAATCAAAAGAAATTCATCTTGTATATTGTAATAGATGTGATAATGTTGCAAACATTTTCACTAAGCCTTTTGGCAAAATTAAGTTTGAAATGTTTAGGGAGATGTTAGGCATATTTGTGAACCCCTTCTCCATTAAGGGGGAGTGTTAGAGATAATGGAGAATATCCTAGAATAGTGAGAGTTGGTTCACGAGACCTCAGGGTAGGAATTAATTTTTATTTCTTAAGATATGGTTCTAACTTCCCTAAATCTATATTTACTATATAATGTGTGATGTATATGGACAATGTAGAGCGTTCTGCATAGCCAGACTCTCCTGGTTCAGACTCTCTATCATAGAGCTGACTGCATAGCCAGACTCTCCTAGTTCAAACTCTCTATCATAGAGCTTACGAGTGGATGTGTTTTTTATTAATTCAAACATTGTTTTTTAACAAATGCCATTTTTAAGAAATATATGGATACTCTTCAGCTGACATATTAGCTCTCATTACTTATGTAAGGAAGATTTTGTGAAACTGCAATTTCCTTGCTTAGTAAGAAAGGGGATTTTGTGTAATTGATCTTTGTCTCTCCGTTGTGATAATTTTGATGTACTTATATGTATTATAACGAAATATATGTATAAAAATAAAAGTTGTTTCAAAAATTGTTTCTAAAATTATGATCGCAAATGCCAATTTCTTGTGATATAATAATAACACATTGGAGGACGCCTTTTTTATGAGATTAATCATGTACGAGGAGAGTTGCTGCAAGGAAAAGAAGATGGGTGTTTTAGGGTACATCATATGCCATTAATAGACGAAGGCGATAGGTGATTTCGTAAAATGTGCGATGATACGACGTTGTGTCTGTCTGTGTCTATGTCTGTGTGGATCCCATCAGGGTTAATTTCAAACTTATTCTTCTGGTTAAGAGAAAATTTGTTTGATGCCATCTGTGTTTCAATTTACAGTTTTAATTTACAAGGAGAGTAGCTGTTAAGATCAATTTGCATTATTTATTTGATAAAGATAAGATTAATTAAATTGCTAGTTTTCTAGTCAAGATTCTTAGCAGAAGATTGGATTTGAAAAAGAATATGAAAATAAGTTGAAGTTTGTATAATTGAGGCTTATGTGATTCATCATATTTATAAGAAGAGCTTCCGCGTAAATCACATGAAAAAAGACATTTGTCGACGCGTTTCGAACTCTAGTCTTTTAATTGATAAAGATAGATTAATCAGACTGCTAGCTTTCAAGATTCCTAGCAGAAGATCAGACATGGAAAAGAATTTGAAAATAAGTTGAAGTTGTTACTCTTTGGGTCTTTTAAGTTGCTCAGCCTCGTGAACATCATTAAAATTATTAGGATTTTCAAATCTGAAATGAGTTGTCTTTAGTGAGACTTTTTGGAAGTTTCCCTGGTGGGTTTTTTCCTGTCTAATTTCTGTAAAATCTGGCTGGCATTTATTGAAATCAAAAACTTGATAGGTAACCCATACACAATTGAAGTATCCTAGTTTTTTAAGGGTGCTGCATCCATATATACAGTCAAAAAACTAGTTTAAATAATACAAATCAAGATTTCACCTCTGTCGGATTCCGGAACCAAAAAATAACACTAAAAACAACTCCAATCCTATCCTTGTGAATCTTCATATGGATCCCACCAAAGTTGAATTTCAAATTTATTCTTCTAGTGAAGATGAAATTTGACTCCATTCATGTTTCTGTTTCAATTTAGAAGGAGAGTCGCTGCTAGGGTAGGGATTTCAAATCTGGAATACCTGTTAAAAGTTTTGCGGTCCTTGTTTGTTGGTGTCCGAGTGGATCTCATGAGGGTCGAATTTCAAATTTATTCTTCTGGTTAAGAGAAAATTTGATACCATGATTTCAAATCTGGAATGTTTGTTAAAAAAAATTCGCCCCTGTTTGATGGTGTCCGTGTGGGTCCCACCACGGTTGAATTTCAAATTTATTCTTATGGTTAATAGAAAATTTGATGCCATGATTTCAAATCTGGAATACCTATTAAAAGTTTTTCGGTCCATGTTTGTTGGTGTCCATGTGGATCCCACCAGGGTTGAATTTCAATTTTTTTCCTATGGTTAAGAGAAAATTTGATGCCATGATTTCAAATCTGGAATACCTATTAAAAGTTTTTCGGTCCATGTTTGTTGGTGTCCGTGTGGATCCCACCAGGGTTGAATTTCAATTTTTTTTCTATTGTTAAGAGAAAATTTGATGCCATGATTTCAAATCTGGAATACCTATTAAAAGTTTTTCAGTTCATGTTTGTTGGCAAGGGCTAACCAGCCTGCCATAGGGCATTAAATGCCTTGGTACATGCATGTCCTATAACAATATAACACACAGCGTTTATTATTAATTTATGTAGCCACCAAGGCTGTGTGTTATATTGTTATAGAGCATGCACGTACCAGGGCATTTAATGCCCTATGGCAAGTTGGTTAACCCTTGCCATGTTTGTTGATGTCCATGTAGATCCCACCCGGGTTGAATTTCAATTTTTTCCTCTGGTTGAAAGAAAATTTGCACAACAGTCTCGAATATTGGTTTTGATTTATTTTCAAAACGTTGATAGATACGTGTATTTGATAGATACCACATGATGCGTCTTTTAGGGCAAGCAATATGCCATACATAGGCGGAGGCGACGACTGATATTGTGGAATGTGCTGATATCACGGTGTCAGGGCCGTGTGGATCCCACCATAGTTGTTGTGTCTGTCGGTTGTTCGTGTCCGTGTGGATCCTACCAGAGTTGAAATTAATTTCAAGTAAATTTTTCTGTGTGAGTGAAAATGTAATTTGATTTTTATGCATTTGATATGATGAAATGAAATGATATTTTAATGTCTACTAGACTAAAAATAGTTTGAGTCTAAAAATAGTCTATAGATATGTGACAATCAAATTTATATATAATTTTTCAAAAATAAAAATGTTGAATTTTTGTTAAGTTATTACATGTAATTCTTTATGAATAATAAGTATTGAAATAATCATCTTTCATATAAAGCATAATAGTTTATTGTTTTAAATCCATGAAACTACATACATATGCAAAAATTTTGGAATTGAAATTGGCTTATAAAAACTCAATTATTGTATTGTTTTAAATTATTCCTAATAATAGAATTCACAGAATTAAAATTAATTCATAAAAACTCAATTATTGTACCTCTTCAGCTATCTCTGATAATTTCTCAAGGTGAATAGATGTCCACAAAAGAAAAGGCAAGAAAGACCTTCTCACAAATCCATGATTATTCCTGACTTAGATAGTTAGTCCAAGGAGAGAGTGGATGTATTGGGATGCATTGTGCTTATCAACGATGAGAAGTTTGATGTAACCTAATATTTTGAGATAATGCAAATTAATTAAAAAAAAACAAAATCCATGACATTGAAAATGTATCAATATTATTATGGACTCTAAGGTCAACTATGAGACTCTTTAACTAGAGGAAGAGAGAACACCTAGAGATATCTATTTTAGTTCAAGGCTTTATTTGCATTGAAAGATTATATTATAATATAATGTATATACTAAAAGATTGTTGATTCAAAAATGCTATTATTAGACATTCAATATATTAAAAAATATGTAATTGCTAAGTTTGAATATGTGCACTATTCTATGTGGTTTACTTATGCTTAGTTACTTATAATTGTTTATTTCACACACAAAGATCAACTATATTTCACACACAATGATCTCTCTGTAAATTAACATACGCTTTCTAAACCTCACTAACGCCATAATGCGATTTGTTTTTAGATACTCAACATAGTGGAAAACAATACAAATTTCCTACCTAATAACGAAATCTTTAAATGACTTTTCATGTTGTTCATGTCTTATTATCCTAAGAATACAATAATTTTATTTGTCTTATTCAACCAAGGAATGGCTAGAGAAATGTGTGTTGCAACTAAGCAGAAGACAATGTCCAACTCCACTTGTGTTCTCCTCAATCCACCCTCTTTTCCACCATTTAAATATTTTAAGAAAGGAGTAAGTGTAACACTCTCCTCCCACATTTACCCAAGCTAACCAGTCCATTGGGGTAAACATGTGACAAAGAGTTACTATGATATGGTTCAACTCCCCAAGTACAGTTAATGAAGTGGAATCGAAAAATCAAAACCAAACTAACCTTCCTCAAAATCTACAGGACCCCCAGGGGCTAACCAACCATTCCAGGTGTCAAACCCCTGAGTTAACATTCTTTTTGATTGAGATAGACCCTCAATCACACCCATGCCAAGCCCTCCATGCCATTGAAACCTTCCAGTTGCATGCACAACATGGTTATCCAAGCGACTACGGGCTTTTCAGGTAGGTTTGTGTCAACGACCCCAGATCCTTAGCCGCTTTTTCAGGGCCGGGACTTAGGCCTCTAACCAAAACTTCATGAAACTTCCAGAAATGATAAATAACAAGATGACAAGGCCTCTAATGCAAAAAATTAAACAAGAACCTGACTTGACAAGGCCTAGCCATGACAAACATTTTTTCAAACACATCATGAAAATGTAATCTGCAAGTCATGTATACACATCTGAGCATAGGGACTTCATACTTATCTAAGAATCATTAAGAATGTCTGATGCCCTCTCTTAATAGCTACAATATCATCTATTAGGTCATACATTCATTAACAGTTCATTTACTAAACAAAATAAGATGAAATCCATAACTCAAGTCTTTCATAAACCATGCTTATAACCAACATATAACTAGCAGAATGACAATGATAGAATAACCATTAAAACCACATATTAACAATGACATTTACACATAATACACAATAGGAAAAGAGATCTTATTAACATATGAAAAATTCAACCAGGTCAGGGACTTCCACGTACCACCCAACCATAGATTGGGTTTAACGAAATACTTCTTTCAGCCAATCACCCTTGTGCCATATTCCAAGCATGAATGTGGGACTCACAACAAAACTGATCAAGGCTTCCTCGGGCTTTACCATGTATCCCGCCAAGGGATTCATAGGCCCCAAAAATAAACATACACTACAGGCTTTACCACAATCTTGCCATATACCAGTCAAGGGATCAATAGGCCCTAAACAAGCATGGATTCCCCCGGATCTCTCCACCTAAACTTTAAGGAATTTGTCTATCTCCACCCTCTAGGATTTATCATGTATCTCATCATTACCAGTCGAGGGATTCCTAAGCCCAACAAGGGTATTCACCTCTAGGCTTTACCGTGTGTCCCACCATTACCATCAAGGGATTCCTAGGTCCAATAAGGGAATTCAAAACTACGCTTTACGATGTTTCTCGCCATTACTGATCAAGGGATTCCTATGCCTTGTGATTTTTCATGACACCACCCCACTCATTTTTGAAACCATCCCGCAATCCATCTCAACTAATTAGGAGAAACCCTATCACACCATGGTTATCCGGAAATGGCAAGGTAAGGCTGAAAAACCACTGTCACACCTGGAAAGACCCATTCCAATGATAGCAAGAGAACCAAAAACACACATGCATTCCCAAACTATCAAGGAAATAATACATGCAATTTGATACCTACAAGTAATCCCAATTTAGTTTCTTGTTCCCACTCTTCCTTGCTTGATATTTGCTTCCCTTTTCTTTCTTGACCTTCCTTTTATTTCCCTGATCCAATGCTAGAGTTCTCTAAGAAAACTCTAAGTGTCAAAGAGTATGATATAGAGAGAATAGAGAGAAAGATCCAAAACTGAACTGACAAAAGCTTAAATTGACAAAAGTTATGTATTGATCTTCATAAGTCTTTTTATCAATGAGGCTTCTAATTTCTTCAATTTTCCATTATTTTCCTTCATTTCCCTCCTCACATGCAACCTATGACCTTTCACCTTGCTTTTCTCCTAGTTTCCTTTATTTTTGTAAATAAATGCCAATTGATGCATTTTGTCTTTCCAATGCCTTAGCCAATTTCCCTTAACCGTACTAAACCAAATGAAAACCCACACTAGGATGTTTTTCCCAACATTAATCTTGGAATAAGTGTTCAATGACCTTGGTCTTATTTTTGTCTTTATTAACTTTATTACATATGATTTTTAATGTGTGGTTGTTACAAACCCCTCCCCCTTAGGGGAACATTCTCATCGGTGTTCAATGACACCTACAACCAACAAGATCGATGAAAAGAAAAACATACTGCCCATGGAGCTTTGTAAATTAGCTTGATGCGGTATTTACAATGATCAACCTGTTGAAAAGCAAACGAACATGACAAACATAAAAACATGACACTCATACCTATTATTGGATTTTTATAGCACAACTCATGGCTGTATTCCATATACATATATACATATACCAAAACACCATGCCAAAACATATACCAAAAGAAATCCGCTCAACCAACGAATTGAGAAGGATACATAGTCTGCATCTAATCATCCATCTCCCATGTAGCTTCATCAGGCCCAAAGTGCTTCCATTGCACTTTAACCTGCTCGATTGCTCAGTTTCGGAGCATGAGCATCTTTCTATGAAAAATACACTTAGGTTCTCCTTTTGGCTCCACTGTCCATCTTGATAATGGCTGCCTGGTGATCTGCCTGCCCATTATCCAATGTTACATATATTCATGGAATGCTCTGCCCAACATCCCCAGCTATTTGCACTTCCTGTGCACTGTAAATCTGAGGCCTACTACCTTTATATTGCAGACAATCTCTCTTGAGATTCTCTTTGCCACATATTCAACACTACAATTGTCCCATACCATCACCCTTATTTTGTTGCCCTCCAAGTTGTGACCCATGTCCCTGTCTAACTACATTGAACTTCTTTTAAGGAACAACATTTTGTTTCTCACCTGCATTCTGGGATCTTGTTCGCTTTGGCTGCCATTTACCTTCAGCTTTGTCTTTCCCCTTCCAACCTGTTGAGACTTTGTATTGCGCTTTGATTACTCATAACCATGCTTAAACTTACTAATGACTTCTTCAAGTGACCGAGGCTCAACATATTCAATCCAATATTTAAATGCTAATGGTAATTCACTGAAAATATTTGAACTTTTGCCTTCTCATCCTTAAGATATGATACATACCTCAACGATTCCAGGAACTTGGTCGTATACTCCTCATATGTCATCGATCCCATATTTAGCTCATATAACTCCTTAGATTTACTATCATAGTACCTCTCTGACAACTATTTCTTCCTGAAAAGTCTCTTAAATTCATGCCAACTCAACTCTTATGTCTTGATGTCTCTAACTCGCTTCACATATAACCACCACATGTCTCTTTTCCCTTTGAGGCTGAAGATATTTATTTTGACCTTCATATTCTTTGTGTAATCATGCAACTTATTAGGATAGGAGAAAGGTATGATTTCTCTTCATAAAATGCTTCATTTATCATTCATCCTTATACAATTATCTTCGTTTATAGATTAAAATGAGGAAAATATCGGCTAAAGTTGGATGAAACTATTTGGTGATGGAATAGGCAAATCTAGTACGAAAAACTGATTCTTTGCTATCTTTGTATACAAAGATGTGATTGGGCAAAAGTTGTTTAGTTGGCAGAACAACACGATGCCATAAAAGGGACAAGCCATGGTGTCTGGGGTAGACTAGGAAGCGGAAGATCAGTTCGAACATTCATGTTTTATCATATGATCAGATTTTATATTGCGAAATCCTTAGGATCCCCTGATCCTGAGGATTCACTTTTATCCAGTTTCTATTTTATGTTATATATAGGTCCAAAAGGCAATTAGATATAGTTCAGACTTTTTATAATTTGTAATTATTCTTTTTGAAACATATACGTTGTCATATCAGTGACTCTGTCAGCTATTACTTGAAGTTAATGAAAGAAGGTTGTGTTCGATACATCTACGTATTCTGAGTTTTTATTAAGCAAAGGCTTCTGGCGACTCTGCGCCCAATCACAAGAAGTTCCACTGCTCCTTTGTGTTATAGTTTTATACTCAGTCTTTGCAATTGATTTAATGTTCAATTATTTCATTTATCGTGAATATTTGTGACATTGATTTATACTGCTATTCAATTAGATTCAGAGTGAAGTCGTGAGATATACTTAAGTAGCGCTTTGATTGGAATGAGTGAAT
Source organism: Pinus taeda (assembly GCA_000404065.3). NCBI lineage: Eukaryota > Viridiplantae > Streptophyta > Pinopsida > Pinales > Pinaceae > Pinus > Pinus taeda. Next base: position 80,524 of record APFE031689046.1, read on the forward strand.
TCATGTTGATAGCAGATTGTTGTTCATTTGAATAGATGTTATCATAGATCTTGAAAGACAAGACTGATTAACTTCTACAAATTGCAATATAAAATGTTTGCCATCTAGGAATCCTTTATCGCTATTTGTTGTTCAATTACCAATTATTGATTGTTGTTCACTTACTGTTGCTATTCAATTGAGTAATGCAAATTGATTTGGATTGTTATAGATTAACAGTGTTGTTCGATAGTCATAGTTTCTTTACATAAGCTTATTTCAACAATTCTAAGTGTAATTCTTATTTGCATTCAATTTCAATTGATTTTGGAACAAGTTGCATAGAATTGTAGTGTGCGTTGAGAGTATTTCTTCCATAGATAGTTCTTTTCAGAGTTGTGTGAATTGAATTGAAGAATTAGCCTTTATTTATTGCAACAATTAATCATTAGAAAACCTCTAGCTTCACTGCACATACTGCGTTGGCACTCTTGAGATAGAAAGACTTACCTTGGGTTGACAACTACTGTAGGGATTAAGATTACTTGTAAAAAGACATCTTAGTGAACCAACATTTTGGCACCATTTTTGGGGAGAGTGTTTCAAGTGATTGTTTTTATTTCTTTGTTGTAGGAGAACTGGGTTTTAAAAATGGAAGGTAAGAACCTGCGTACCTAGCAAGTAAAGTGCTTGCTTACCTGCCCGCTTTGCATCAAAACTTTAGAGGTTAAATTGGAATTTGTTTTTATGAATGAATAGAAATAAAAAGATAGAAAACGAGCTGAATCCTCCACCAAAACCCACAAAACCCAAAGGATCGGTGAACCTTGGGAGAATGACCTTTATAGACGAAATCATAAGAAGCGAAACGTCTCAAGAATCAGTAGGATTCTATGCTATACTTGGAAAAAGTTCTACTGCTATCCCTTAAGTATTAGGCTCACCATTTGCAACTCATGCTGAGATTCAAAGCCAAGTAGGAGGATCGAAACAGAGTTTTCAAGCTACAATAAGCTTACACTATGATCTTCTATAAGAGAAAAAATCATGTAACTTAAGAGAAGGAAAAGGAGAAACTAGTGGGGCTACTAAAGCAGAACCATAACTATCTAAACAAGAATCTCCAGAGATTCTAGACCTAGGAAGTGCTGTAAAGCCAACTTGGGTTGCTAACTCTCTTCTTAATCCAGAAGCACCTCTTGAAATCCTCGAAAATTATTAGCATATCTTTGATCAAATGGAAAATCAACCACCCCAAGGTCAAACCTCGACATTAGAGTACCCCATAGTTAACCAGGTGGTCAATGCCCTTATGAAGGTTATTCCTCTGCAGAGCATCCCAACCTTCCATGGGATGATCACAGAGGATCCTGATGCTTTCTTATTTGAGTCTGATGTCCTCTATAGAGGGTATGACTATACCACCGACCCTGAAAATCTTAAATTGTTCCCTTCCACTCTGAAAGGGGAAGCTTTGAGATGGTTTATGGGTCTAGGTGGGCGAACCATCAATTCTTGGGACGAAATAAAAACCTCCTTCCTTAAAAGATACCAGGACTTTTGTAAAACTAGGGAACTGAAAGATGAGATTTTTAAGATGAATGCAAAAGATAATGAAACACTAGAAGAATACGTAGAACGATTTAATTATAATTTGCAGAGGTCTCCACACACTGACCTACCAAAAGAAGTCCTAAGAGCTATCTTGATTAAAGGAATGAAAGAGGAATGGGTAGAAACTCTAAAATTAATGGGAAAAGGAGATATTTCTCAGGAAGATTATGATGAAATTATTAGTTTTTGTATCAGGTGTTCATGGGGAAGCACACGTACAGGAGCAGCTAGCCGAGATCCAATGGGTAGAGGAAGCAAACCACATAGTGGAGGTGTAACATGGATGGAGATTGGCAACCTCCTAGAAGATTTTAAGACGGACATCTTGGGCACTCTTACAACACAGTGAACGTCCTGCAGGCTAAACAAAAATAGGCTTTAGCAGAACAAAATTTGGCCATCTTTTACCCACGTTGTTGAAAGAAGCACAGCCAACGAGAATTCCCGTTAGACATGGTTCAGAAGTGCACCATCTATACTAAAGATCATGATACTAAACAATGTTCATCATTACCCGGGCTGAAAGCAGTATTCAAAGAAGTAGAGGAAGAAAGAGAATCGGTATATCTAATGAACCAACATCGATAATGGCAAGCTAAACCTACAAGTATGTCATAAGACGGATCCCAATTCTTTCCTTCCTCGCAGTTTAATCAACAGTAGAACCTTGGGGCAACCTGGCAAGGCCAATCACCCTACCCAAACTGGCAAAGCCCGCCATTCCCTATGACATCCTGGCCAGTACAATCTTTTCCAGGAAATGGCTAGCTGAATTCTCCTTTTACTCATGTTTGGTAAGGCAATCCTTATCAATCCTAGTGGCATGCCTCCACCTCTCAAAATCTGAATTGGTCTACAAACTGGCAGCGACCTCTGGGGATATCTAATGGACCTATGGGGATAGGCCCTCAGCCTCAACCCACACCGTCAACTCCTTATACTTTACAACAAAATTCTCAACCTTTTCTGTGGCCACAATTACCGACTCAGCCGAACCCGAATCCTAATAATTGACCAGTCCAGTTGGTACAGATTATTGAAAACCCAGAGTGTGAGGTTGAGCAGAAAGAATGTAATGAGCTTAGATCGAGGTCAGGATGTGTTATTACCCCTGAGGAAAACAAGGACCAACCTTCAATTGAAAATGTAACTCCACCTGTACATATTCCATCACCTGTACATGTTCCACCACTTGTAAATAATACTGAATCAAAGAAATGGGAAGAAACAGATCAGCATGATGACCCTGAAAAACTTATAGTCACTTCTCCTCCATTCCCCGAAAGGTTAGCGATACCTAAATCGATCGCCTACCCTGATTTCGATCTTGTAGGGGAACTAAAAAATTTGTGTATTAAGATTCCTCTCTTCCACGCTATTCAATACATTCCCATCTATGCCAAAACCATCAAAGAATTATGTGTAAAGAAGCCTGTGAGGAAGGTGAAAACCTCACCCACCATCCATGTTGTAGGAACCTTATCCGATCTACTCTTGGTAGAGGAAACTCAAATAAAGTATGAAGATTCTGGAAACCCCATAGTAATAGTTCATATATATGGTCGCTATTTTCCAAATACACTAGTTGACCTAGGAGCTTCCATTAACATATTAACAATAGAAACTTGTCAAGCACTTGGTATTACAGCCTTAGAACCAACCACCACTTTATTAGAACTTGTTGACCGATCGGTGGTAAGACCAGAAGGGACCTTACAAGATATCACAGTTTCTATTGACTCATGGGACTATCCAGTAGATTTCGTAGTTATAAACCCAAGGAGTAGGTTGGATGGGCATCCTTTGATTTTGGGTCGACCTTGGTTGGCAACAACTGATGCATATATTGGCTACCGAGAAGGCATCATGACTATTACAAAGGGAGATGCTGTAAAAAATATGGTGTTATATCCTCCTCCAAGGCCAAGTTTTCCCATTGTAAAAATATGTAAGCATCCACCAACGTACCTTGAAGAGAGCATCCATTCACCACTCATAGTAGTGGAGGCACTGAAATTTAAATATTAGACTAAAGATGACGTTATCGACAATTTTATAAATCAGCCAGTTAACGTGAGTAATGTACAGTGTCAGATGTTGAAAGAAATCCTTGATAATGAAGCCATGGGAGATCCCTTGAAGGATATAGAAGACCAACATATTCAGACGACTGTTGTTCATAACAACAAACCAGTTGAGATCGAACCAAGAAAAGTTCTAAATATCAATGTTGATCTGGCTAATGAATAACAGAAAAATCTTATCCAGATTTTGCAGAAAAATAAAGGGGCTTTTTGCCTGGGATTATCTTGATATGAAAGGGATAGACCCAGAACTATGTACACACCACATTTATATAGAAAAGGATGCGCAAACCATCCGGTAGCCTCAGCGAAGGTTGAACCCACACCTAAAGGATATTGTGAAAGAGGAATTGCAGAAGCTACTGGATGTAAACTTTATTTATCCTATCTCGGATAGTAAATGGGTCTCTCCTTTGGTGGTCATCCCTAAGAAAAATGGGAAGTGGCATATTTGTGTAGACTATCAAGAGCTAAACAAGGCAACACAGAAAGATCACTTCCCCCTCCTATTCATTGATCAGGTCCTCGATACGTTGGTAGGGGAGCAGTTCTTCTCCCTTTTAGATGGCTTCAGTGGTTACAATCAAATTCAGATTGCCCCTGAAGACTAGGACAAAACAACCTTCACCTGCCCCTAGGGAATATTCGCATACAGGGTATTACCATTTGGCTTGTGCAATGCCCCAGCCATGTTTCAGAGAGCTATACTAAGCATATTTTCGGATCCAATAAATGAAGGACTAGAGGTATATATGGATGACTTTACTCCATATGGGGATGATTTTGATCAAGCATTGCAAATGCTAGAAAAGGTCTTATAACGATGCATCGCTACCAGGGTATGTTTAAGCAATGTCAAGTGTCACATGATGACGACTGAGGGCGTGATCCTGGGACATTACATCTCTGCAACAAGAATATAGGTAGATCCAACAAAAATATAGGTAATTATTTTACTGCCTACCCCCTACACCCAAACAAAGGTACGTAGTTTCCTAAGATATGTAGGTTACTATTGCAGGGTTATCAAGATTTTTTCACAGATTGCGGCACCCTTATATGCTCTAACTGGAAATGTTGATTTCAGTTGGTCTGACAAGTGTGACATAGCATTTACGGGTTTAAAGAAACTAGTCTCAACAACACCAGTATTATGTGGACCAAACTGGGAGATGCCTTTCCACATCTCCACGGACACATCAAATGTAGCTATAGGTGATGTCCTTGGCCAAGAGGAGGACAAGAAACCTTATGCTATATATTATAGTAGCAAAAATCTCACTCTTGTAGAACTCAATTACACAATGACAAAAAAAAAATTTCTTAGCTGTTATTTATGCAATAAACAAATTTAGACACTATATAACAGGCTACCAAGTCTTTGTGTACACTGATCACTCTGCCATTAGGTATCTAGATAATAAACCAATAAAAAATGGTCGAGTAACACGGTTGCTAATGATTTTGGAGTTCGACATTACTATCAAAGATCGTCTAGGAAAGGAAAATCAAGTTGCTTATTTTCTATCTCAAATCCCGAAGGTTAATGATCCACTGGTGGTGGATGACCAATTCTCGGATGAGCACTTGTTTGCCGTTGTAGTTAAGATGCCATGGTATGTGGATGTGGTAAATTATCTAGTTATGGGGAAGCTACCTAAACATTTAACAACAAGAGAAATAAAACTGATTGTTCAGCGCAACGCCTAGTTCTCTTGGATAGGCGGATATCTTTTTCATACAGGGGATGACATGTGTATATGTAGATGTATCCACGAGGATGAGATCCATGAAATTCTGAAGGATTGCCATGATGAACCCTGTGGGGGACATTCCACAGATAGAAGGACATGACATAAGGTATTCCAAATGGGCTATTATTGGCCCACTAGTTTTAAGGATGCTAAAAAATATGCCTAGGCCCGCGACAGTTTCCAAAGTATGGGCCGACCTGGCCAATCTGATGAAATGCCTTTGCAACCAAAATTTTTCATAGAACCCTTCGAGCATTGGGCATTGGACTTCGTAGGTCCATTCCATTTGCAATCTAATCAGAAGGCCTACATACTAGTAGCCACAGATTATGTGACAAAATGGGTGGAAAACAATAGATTTGCCAAGAGCCACAGAGGAAGTAGTGATTAAATTCCTTTTTGGGCTATTTGTGTGGGTTACCGCGAGAAGTGATCACAGATGGGGGAAAGCACTTCACAAGGCACAAGATTACTACCACTCTCAAAAACCATCATATCACGCATAGGATAACTTCTTCGTATCACCCGCAGGCGAACGGGCAGGTCGAAAGCACCAACAAGGTTATAGAAGCAATTCTGACCAAGATAGTCTCAACACATCGACGAGATTGGGCTGCTAGACTACCATAGGCCTTGTTGGCCTATTGTACGACTTGGAGGAAGACTACTGGATACTCTCCCTACCAGCTTGTGTTCGGTAAAGAACCAATTTTTCCAATCGAATTCAAAATAAAGACTCTAAGGACGACACAGGAAGTGGGTCTAGATTTAACAAAAGCCCAAACCAAGCGTCTTTGACAGATTAACGAACTAGATGAGGCTCAATTACTTGCTTTGCAATGAATTGCAATAATATAGAAATAAAGGGAAAAATGGCATGACAACCTTATCGAGAAGAAAATGTTTCAAAAAGGGGATTGGGCACTTCTATACGATTCTAGATTCTAGGACTTCCTGAGCAAGTTGCAAACAAGATGGCTCGACCCTTATGAGATTCAAGAAGTACATAATAATGGTACTCTTACCTTGACTACCATAGATGGATCCGACTATTCCTTTAAGGTAAACGGGCATCGAGTGTGCCTCTATCATCAACCGCTTACCAAGGAGTCTTTCTGCAAGAAGGTATGCGAGGACCCCTCCATGCAAATTCTAGATGTAGGGAATGATAACCCAATAGATTTTTCTTTAAAAATTTGAAATTTCTTGAAAAATTGTAAATAATGTACATACCTTTGTAGGCATCACCATGTAAATATGAATTTTTTTAAGTTTCATTTTTCTCTTATTTGTTTTTGCTATCCAAACAATTGAACGTTTGCCATTCAATTGATTAAACAACACATTTTTTTCCTCTTATGTAATTCATTGTTCAAACATTTGAACGTTTTCCATTTAATTGATTGAACAACACAGTTTTCTTTTGTCGCATTTCACGTTCAAACGATGGAACGATTGTCGTTCAGTTGATTGAACAACACATTTTTGTTTTTGTTTTTTGTTGTTCAAACAATTGAACATTTTCCATTCAATTAATTGAACATCACATTTTTCTTTTTGTTTTTCGTTGTTCAAATAATTGAACGTTTTCCGTTCAACTGATTGAACAACACAATTTTGTTTTTGTTTTTCGCTGTTCAAACAATTAAACATTTGTCGTTCAATTGATTGAACAACACATTTTCTTTTTTTGTTTTTCGCTATTCAAACAATTGAACGTTTGTTGTTCAATTGATTGAACAAGCACATTTTTCTTTTTTGCTTTACGTTGTTCAAACACTTGAACGTTTGTCATTCAATTGATTTAACATCACAAGTTCCTTTTTTTTATTCACTGTTCAAACAAGTGAACATTTTCCTTTCAATTGATTGAACAATGCAATTCTTTTCTTATTTGTTTTCAATGTTTAAATAAGTGAACGTTTGCCATTCAATTGATTGAACAACACATTTTTTTCTTATTTATTTTCACTTCCCAAACAATTGAACAATTGTCGTTCAATTGATGGAACAACATACTTTGCTTGTTGTTTCTCACTATTCAAACCATTGAATTCCTACCGTTCAATTGATTGAACAACACCTTTTGTTTTTATTTTTTTGATTTCACCATTCGAACAACTAAATGACTGTCGTTCAATTGATTGAACAACATTTTTGTTTTTGATTGATTTTGCTGTGCAAATGATTGAACGATTGTCGTTTTATCAATTTAAAAACACTTTTTATTTTCTATTTTTATTTTTCCATTCAAACGATTGAACAATTTCCATTTAAATGATTGAATGATTGCTGTTCAATCAATTGAACCACACCTTTTAAGAGCTAAATTGTGAATTTTTCTCTTGAACATTATGCCATTTTCTTCTTTTGTATTGCAAATAAGCACCATTTGCATTGATTTGTGCATCTTCTAAAGAAAAATGGTAATAACAATATCATTTTTACTTCTAAAATCCTTTTTTTGGTTATCTTTATCCATAAGCTAATATCGTGTATCTTTACAATGGTTGTCTGAACATCTTTTCTTTTGGACACATCATGAAATGATTCATTATCCTTAGTCCATACTGGCTTATGTTTATACTTCCAAATGGATAAAAATCATCAATATAATGTTAAGGCATAAGAGTATAACAGTTCCATTGGTATCTTCTTACTTCTTACACCATCCCTGACTCTTAAGGAGCAAATGAGCCTCCATTTTCTTACAAGAAAGATTCCAAAAGAAAAATAAAATAGCAAAATTCTTAAAACATTGTCCATAGAGGATAGGGGGACTCATCACGAGCCAACCTACCATGATCATAAGGATGTAACAGGTGACATTCCAATTTGGCTACCAAACCAAGGTAATGAACTTCTTGATAATTAATTTGTCGGAAGAACAAGGGGTCTCATCACGAGCCATCTTGATCATTTTTGTTACACCCTAGTGAGTGGCACTATGGTTATTTGGTCACCATGCTAGCATAGTGGTCTCTTTGTGGCACAAGAAAGAAAAATTAATTGTAAGAAGGAATCTGGCTCATTTGGGAGGGTTAAAAAGCAACCATGCCAAGGCTATGAATGCTTGCTGGCAGCAGTGGCTTTCCTTGTGGTATTAGAGTATCATGTTACATTGCCATATGACATCTCCCTCTTATCACCTATGAATTTATTTCTAACAAAAATTTCCATTTGGTAGCACTTTTACAAGCCGAATAGCATGGTGACTTTAATCTATATTTATTATATTCCATATGTCCAAGCATTAAGTGACAGTCATTAAACATAAATCGCCGACTATGAAGATGTGATTAATTCCACTCACGGTAAAGATCTTTGACATAATGACTTACAATTGCTTTTTTTATTTGATTTGGATGATTCACGACTGACGACGGATGTTGCTTAAATTATTTATTGATTTGCGTGTTGTGTTTTTTAGATTGGTTTCCGACATTTATTTTGCATTGGTTTATTTACCTGTTTTCTGCATGTTGAAAGGACGTGGAAGCCCTTTTCTCAGTAGAGGGCGATGGCTTGTGTATGGACGACACGTATTCCAGCTATGGATAATTGTGTGACAATAATTTGGATTACCTTCGTATTATGAACTGCATGATGAGCATGAGTGTGTAATAATTAGCAGAAATTTCTGATTGATTGAAGAATGGAAACCATTATGGCAGGCATGCGAACTTACGATTCTACGTTAAATATGGCTAATAGGTTGAACGACTTAATTAAAAATGATAATAATTATCCAAGCAGCATCATTGCCTTGATAGTTGATGTAATATGAATTGTTGTTGTGTTGCATTACAGGGGTAAAAGACAATTGTATACAAAAGAACTAGCCTCAAGTGCAGTAGTTATGGGTAGAAGAGAAATCCGGAGTGAACCTCCAATACTGATGGTGTCAGATCAAGCCCTCAAAATCCTTGAACGCACTAGCTGGCTGCAATATTTAAACAGATTGCAGGGATTCCATGAAGAGCTAATGCTGTAATTTCTTCAAAATCTGTAGAACGGTAGTACAGTGGTCAAAGGCATAAGCATGATGGTTTCTGAAGAAGTCCTGGCTGAAGTCACCCGACTTTCAGCAGAAGGGGTGAAATGGGTAGACAAACGCGTCCTTTTATACAGTGCAATTGAAGCATTCCAGGACCCAGGAGACCGACTGGTTTGAACGGGGAAAGGAATTCATCCTTCGGTGTTGCAACAACCATGGCAAGAGCTAGTGGTCATCATCCAAATATATATCACCTACGACTGTCAGCATGACATGGTAAAGCCCCAACAACTGAAACTTCTAGCAATTTTAAAGCAAATAATTTTAGTTAATTTACCATTTTATCTAAATTCCCTATTACATGATGTTGCCCGACGGGTAAGGACAGCCAAGGACCCACATAGTGTAGTCAACCATCATGGGTTAATTAAGTTAATTATCACAAATAGATTGGCACAACAACAATTAACATGGGACAATATCATAAATCCTACCTTCGCTCCACCCCCAGAAAATGAGGAAACAGAGCATCAAGGGCCAAGAACCCCAGGCCCAAAGAAAATACTAAAGCGAAAGAGCCCCTTTGCACCACTAGAATCAGTTGAGCTTAGACGCTCTGTGTGAGTAAAAGCTCAGCAGCACATCCCAATCCAAGCAGAGGAAGCCATACCATCCTGCACACCTCCTCTTAGTCCGCAAGACCCTCCTTTGCAAGACTATGAGGAGGAAGTGGCAAGGGTTTTTGGAAGCATGGGAGTTTTTACCGAAGGTAGGGAATTGCGAGGGAACACTGAAAAACAGAATTTCACCCCTGACCGGTTGGCCCCTGCTGACAATTTTGGTCATGAAAAAACCCAGCCATGCACTGATGCGATGGAGGAGTAGAGGGAGTCAATTCCTACTATGGAAACACCCCTCGAAGCTGAGAAACATGAAGGAACAACTAGCAAAAAGGAAACTAAAGTAGTAGGCACCAGTCTAGCGGACCCCCCAATAGAAGGAAACCCTGAAGATGAAAACTTGAGAGATGTCGATCAACCAAGTGATATTCCCTTTTCAAATTCCCCTATGGACGAGGCCTACCAAGGAGAAGACCTCAAGAATGATAATTGTTGAAGAGATACCATTGCATTGCGATCTCCTGAAAATGAAATACATAATAATTATGAGTTGGAACGAGAAATTCCACCAAAAGACACAGTTCCAATTGGGAACATTCATGATGATGACATAGTACAGCCTATACAACTAGTAGAGGATAATGTTGCTTCAAACAGAGGCCCTAGAGTAGAGAAGCCCTACAGAGCCAGGCTTAAAAGGTACTCAAAAAGTACAAAAAGCAGAGACAAGTAATCAGGCAGCTGAAACATTGGCTAAAAGAAGCAACCAGAACCAGGAAATTGAAAGTGGAAATGGAAACTGCAGGAACACAAACAGAACAATATTTTGCGAAGGATGCTGAGACTTAGATAGAGTTTCTTAAGGTTTGTCCAAAAGAAACCCAGACTAGGCTAGCTATGATAGAAGATACTTCCATACAAACTAAGGAGCCCTGTATCTTTTCACAGTGAACTCAAACGACCTACCCCACTGATGAGCCCCAAAAATGGATAATTATATGGGCTCATTCAGCCTCCTAATTTGACTTAACCCACCATTCTCATTAGTTTATTGCATGTTTTTTATTATATTTATGCTAATAGAGTGAATTGGGTTAGTCATTATGCCAACAAGTCTAATGGGTGCTTTGTGCAGTGTTTTAGTCAATTTTGAGACAAAATCAAAGGTTTTAATGAGCACTTGGCAGCCAAATTCGTGGAAGAACAAGGGAGAGGATTTGTAGGAAGGTGTCCCCTTCATTTATGAGCCCTTACCTCGAATTCTCCACCAAAAGCTCAGAGCATAAGGGGCAGCCAAGCAATTCAAGTAGGACTGCTGTTAACTGCAAGTTTTGGGCAGCTGAGTCCCTAAAGTTTAGGAGGACTGTTGGGGTCCTCAATTTGTATAAGTAAGAGGGCTTAGGGCCTCATTTCAGTTAGTCATTTTGTCTCCAGAAGTTAGCTAGTTTGTAGTTTGATTTTGGTCATTTTTTTAGGCAGTAGTTTAGCTCTGCATTTCAGCACATTTTCAAGTTTTCCTTGTGGACAGTTTTTGAAATGTAACTATTCTTTTGATCAATAAAGATGAATCTAGCTTTGCACCAGCTCTAATATCTCTTAGGAGGCTGTAGCTATTGGGTTTGGGCCCATCTCAAGTGCCCAGTACCTCCTTTGTTTACTTTTATGTGTCTTTGCTGCATTCTTAGAATAAAATCTGCTATTTAGATTTAAGTCTTGTTTTGTTATTTAGGTTTCTTTTGATGATTAAAAAGGTTTTTCATGTTTAGATTGATTTGATAGGTTAATAATAGAGAATATCTTCAAAAAATACTATCAATCACCTCTCCCTCAGTGGGACCATGAGATGGGACCAAGGTGTCCTTGCTGCCACTAAAAACATCGTTTTTGCTTCATCATGCAATTATTAGTGATAGATTCTCATTTGCAGAAGTTGATACCAGTTGTGGTTGCATGCTTAGGTTCATGGTTGCTCAGTTGCATAGTTACTTCATATGATTTCACTGCAAATAGACTTATGTTCATTTCCTTTGCTGTTATCTAGGTCATATTAGGTCAAAGTAATTAGGTTCTTGATTTTCCAAGTCTTCATTTGTCAAATTCAAAAAATAACTTGCAGAGCGCCTGTAATACCTCTCCATCCACCTGTACTCCATCAATCCCATCTTCTCCATCCTCCAACCCAAATTCTTGCCTCACATTTGCCATTTGCTCACTTTGCCCTAATTCCCATATTTTTATTCAACATTGCTCCACTCCGCCTTGAACAAATCCAACCATCCTCGCCACTATTCAGCTCCATCCCTCAAGGCCTAGACCTCCTCACACCATTATCTCACCTCCATACCCACTCCTTCATCTTTCTCCCTCCATCCATCCTCCAAAATCCCATTTCTGAACATCCTGTAGAAATTTACAGACATCCTGTAGAAATTCCAGAACATCTTGTAGAACCCTTGCAGACTTCCTGTAGAATCTCACGAAAGCCGTTTCTTGATAGCCAAACTCTTTGAAACTCTCTAGAAGGGTGCTAGGGACCCCTTAGGCCCTCTCCAAACCTTCCCAACTTCTTGCAAGCATTTTCTCACACCGATCCACCTCTTCATAGTAAAAAACAGTGAAAGCACATGCATGATAATTCTGACAACTTATTCAAAAATACAAAAAGATGTTTTCTTCAGATAGTGATAACTTAGACACATGCATTTTACCTTCCTATAAGTCAATGGCATCTCTTTCAGTAGCTTGCATCCTCTTTTTCACATCAGTAGGGCTAGCTGGTAAACTTAGGGTTTGCTAGGGTTTGCATTTCCTTTCAGCTTTTCAGTTTCTTTCTGCAAGTAGATTAGTTTCCTTTGAGTTATCTTTCATCCATCATTTAAAAAGATTCTTCTCAGAGCTCATAGAAGTTGGCTTAAGCCCCTAGTGGACTTGTGCCAGCTAACCAAGTGACAGTTGCGGCAAGAGCTAGTACTTGTGCATACAACACCGTCGCTTCCAAGTTCGTTACGAATTACTGGGTTGATAAAATTAAAGAAGGGAGTTCCAGGTGTTGCAGCATTATTGCTGCAATACTAGAGCCCGCCATTCTTTTCGGTGCTGTTTTCGGGGAAGCGTCAGAGTATTTGTGATTGTTGTTTTTCTTCTATTTTCTACTACAACCTTCCACTAAGTATTTTATTTCATTTCCATTCTGCAATTTCATTTCCGCAAAAGTAGAGTAGACATTTCCTGCTTTCATAGATTAGCATTTCAATTCCACAATTTCAATTTTGCAAGCATAGATTAGAATTTCAATTCTGCAAGTGTATATTAGCATTTTAGTTCCGCAATTTCAATTCTGTAACGTAGATTAGCATTTCAATTCCGCAATTTCCATTCTGCAAGCGTAGCTTAGAATTTCATTCCTGCAATTTCATTTGAGCAAAATAGATTAGTCCTTTCCTGCTTTCATCTTAATTTCGTATTTTCATTTTAGCAAGATAGTTAGTTGCAGTTCAATCTATTTCAGTTTTGTAGGTACAAGTAGAAAAAAACAAAAATCAACCAAAAATATTTCCTTTCATGCCTTGTAGGAGTAGAGATAATTCAGAAAAATGATTGCACAACACCCCCACTGCTTCACACAACCAACCTTCTCTCTTCTTCGATGGCTACGATTAAAGAACCATTGGGTGGACAACAAGACATATTTGAAGAAACTCAAGGGAAGAAGAAGAAGAAAATATTCCTCTGGAGCAAATGGCTGAAAATAGAAATGTTGGGAGCAATACCTTTTCTTCCAACTCATCCCTTTATGTTGGAAAAGGTGAATGTGAAAATATGCTGGAAGATTTCAAGAGTGATATGAGGCAGTTTCTTGCCATGCAATTGGATACCCTATGGATCCAAGGGAAGCAAGAGGAAGCCAGGAGGGGTTTGGACATCTTTTTTCCTAGGTGCACTAGAAAACATCCTAGGAACGAATGTCCAATGCACTCCCTAGAAGTGTGTTTCATCTGTGAAGAATACCATCTTGTGAATCAGTGCCGTTCCTTGCTTGGACTTAAAGCTACATATCAGAGAGCCAAAGGAGCCACTGAACCACACTATTATATGAACCAAAAGAGGCCACATGGACCCATACCTTACCAACATGGAATGCAAGGGAAATCCCAGACCTATTACGACCCCTATCAAGCCACTTTCATGCCTTCTTGGGGTCCCCCTGCTCATCCTTCCTAGTCCACACTTCCTCCTTGGTCCTTCACGTCTCCATATTATGCCCAACCAACTGCTCATCCATTTCACCCCTATGCTCAGCCACAACCTCAATGGAATGCACCTCATCAGGGGTGGAGGCCCCAGTACAAATCTCCGCCCTCTCTTTTGCCTCCACCACCTGCCCAACCACAACCCCATCCACATCCATCTCAAATATACACCCCCACTAAACTACCCATACCACCATTTCCAAACCCACGCATTGGAGTAGCTCAACCTGATTGCAATGCTGAGGCACAACATGTCCAAACAACTCCTCTTGAGGTCAATGATATTCACCATAGCTCAGGAATGGTATTGTAAGAAAGAGATTATATTGACAACATTGAAGGACCGCATCCAGCAAAAGAAGATTCAAAAGAGGGTATCAAAGTACCATGGGCTACACTTGATGAAGAGAAGACATCAAAATTAGAGATCGAGAAAGTTCCCTCATGGTTACCATCAAATCCTCCATGTATTCAAGAGAAAAATCAACAAAAAGAGGAGGATGTGAAGGTCATGGTAGAAGGTGACATGAAGAATGATCCAGATCAGCAAAAGGACCAAGGATATCAAAGCTATATTGAGATATGGTTTCAGATGTTCACTAAGTTGCAGCAGTACTCTCTTCCTCAGCTATGCTTGATCCCTTCAAAGTCAAATCATTTGGTCTCTGAAATCCAAATAGCTATCAAAGTATGCATTTCAAACCTCTACATCATTTTGTCTCTAATCTCGATGTGCACATGGCTCCATTGGAAGTATTCTTATACTTGAAAATGATTTTGTTTTTCAAGTAGGATAGGGTAGAAAAAAGAAAAAAAGAAAAAGAAAAAAAATGAATATAAGAGAAAAATAAAAATCTAAGGTGAAAACCTCCTCGGAGGCACCTCAGATTGGCTCATTGATTGAAAACCTTCATGAGGCAGTCAATGGGTTGGAAAAAAGAGAAAAGAAAAAAGAATAAGATCCCTGGGTGAAAACCTCCCTTGGAGGCGCCTAGGGTAGGCAATTAGGGTGAAAACCTCCATGAGGCGCCCTAGTTGTTTTCAAAAAAGAGAAAAAGAAAGAAGAAAAAAGAAAAATAAAAACAAACCTAATTTGCATTGAATAATTGCAGGTTGCAGTAAGGACATTGCAGGTTAGGAGGATCGCTTAAAACAAAGACAGAGGAAGTTCTGTGTCTTCTACAGGAAGTTCTGTGTCTTCTACAAGAAGCCTACAAACAAGCCAAAATCGATCTCTGAAGGGGAATCAAAGGTCAGGAATCTATCGATGAGGCCTGCAAGCATCCATATTTCCATCCCTCACCCTTCTCTATCATTTTTTCCACCTCATTGTGCTTCTTTTATGAAAACTGTGTTTTCTACAGGAAGTTCTTGTAGAAATTATGGGAAGCTAGAAATGGATTTCAAAAAGCAGTTTGGCAAACATGATAGCTTCATAAAGGGTTCCTAAATCCTCCTTTAATCTTCAAAATCCTCCTCCATCATTTCCGTGCCTGCATCACAGCCCAAGCTCATTTTTCTTACCATGCAAAAAACTGCAGAATGCTTTGAAGCAAAAATACATGGTGCTGAAATTTGTTTCTTCCCTAACTTACAAACCATGCATCTGTTTGCAAAACTGTTACATGGAGAGTTGTATATGGATGATGGAAACATGCCTGAGCAATTTCAGCCAATTCCGATGTATGGTTTCCAAGAAATCAGCCTCCATCACCTTCAGCCATTTTTGCATTTTCTCCACATCCATGCATCCATTTCAAAATTTGTTTCATGGGGAGATGCATATGGGTGATAGTAACCTACCCA
This sequence comes from Pinus taeda, assembly GCA_000404065.3. Lineage (NCBI taxonomy): Eukaryota > Viridiplantae > Streptophyta > Pinopsida > Pinales > Pinaceae > Pinus > Pinus taeda. The sequence continues at coordinate 96,628 of APFE031689046.1, forward strand.
AGAAGTTTCAGCCAATTCTGATGCATGGTTTCCGAGAAATTGACCTCTGTAATCTTCAGCCATTTTTAGTTTTTCTCAATATCCGTGCATCCATCGACCACAATTTTGCTATGGGAGGTGCATAAAAATGATAGAAGCATGCTCAAAAAGTTTCAGGTCAATCCAATCTATCGTTCGGGAGGAATGGAGAAAACAAGTTGTTGTCTTGTAAAAATCTAGCATCAGCAGCATGAAGGTGCAAATCTGAAGGATGAAACTGACTTCTGCAGCTTAGATCCGGCCATAGGATACCTACACAAAAAAATAGCCATGAATCAGCAACCAAGCCATCATGCAACCATAGAAACAAATGCATGCAGCAGAAGGAAAGGCCACAACACCTCACAACAACCACATTTGACTTCCAGGTATGTGACTAAACACGTTCCTCTGTTGCATGAATGTAATTTGAGAACTGCGTGAACAATGAGATGGTTGTGATTAAAAGAATCGGTGGCCAGCTAACTAGCCACCCTCATCCAGTTCAAATAGTGCTCGGTGGGTGAATACGACATGTGTGCTCAGCCATCTCAGGAAGAAAACTGAAAATAGGTAGTGGTGACTATTTAAACTCCAGCGTGATTGATGGATGTGATTACAGGTAGAGAACAAACAGTCTGACGAACGTGATGGATGTGATTAGTGGTGGCTGTTTAAACGGTCTGCATGGGACCAACGTGCACTTGGCCAGCAAGCCCTCCATCAACAGAAGTCTCCATAAATAGTGTCCTCATCATCGACCCATTCATTATCTCCTACTTTTGTAATTTCTTTTGCTGGGGGATACAATTGAATTTCTTTGTCGAATTACCATAAGAAATGTACATATCCCCAGATCTACAACTAATGAAAGCATCAGCTGTGGCTAGCCAAGGTCTTCCTAAGATAAGGGGGTGGCCTCCTAGATTACTCTTGGGAGTCAAAATCATGAAATCTACTGGATATTCCCAAGAATCTAAGGAGACTGAAATGTCTTCTAATACACCATCATGTTTGATTATTGATCTGTTTGCAAGCTGCAGTAAAGTAGGTGTAAAAAGAAGATTAGGAAGTTTAAGTTGTTCCATAGTCTGTCTACTCATAATGTTGATAGCATCCCCTAAGTCAATCAAAGTGTTTGGAATTTCTACCCCATTTATATGTGTCTTGACAATTGGACTACCTGGATCTACATACTTTTGCATGGTAATTTTTCCCATCATGATAT
>APFE031689047.1:0-22541 GCA_000404065.3 Pinus taeda
CTCACAAGCACCAATTGTGGGATCGTCTTCTACATCCACACATCACATCAATGAGAATGATGTCTTGCTCAGAGATATTATAGATGAGAGTGCTAGTAGTGATAATGACTCTCTCATGAGTGAATACACTGATGTGGATGAGGACAATGGAGATGAGATGACCTACACACCTTAAGATAATTTTGGCCCTTCATTTATGGTAATGACCAAATTTTTTTTATTTCTATTAGCATTTTGTATAAGCACATAAGTCTTAAACTATGTTTTAACTTTTTGACTTGTATGATTGAATTGTTCTAGTTTGACATATTATGATTCTTAGTTACTTTTATTGCATTATTTTATAAGGTTTAAAGGTGTTTATTTTATAAGTAACATTGTTTTTTAACTATAATACAAAATGAGCATGAAGTAAATGATCTAAATTCATATTTGAATCTTAAATTGGATATCATTGTTGTTGTCTTTCCATAAGATTCTCTAGAAGTTTGTAGATATCTACAAAAAAAAAACCCTTTAAGAGTTGTATCAATGTTTGTAGATGGCATGTACATTTTCAAATAGATCTATTTAGTGATTTAGAGATAAATTTCATGGTATTTAGAGATCACTTAAATCATAATTTTAATATCCAATATCTCAATTTTTACATTGAACTCTAGTTTTGTGTGTTGTGACTCATATTATTAGATTTTACTTTTACATGTTTTTCTAGTCTGCAATAATAATTAATTTGAGGCATTTTGATCTTCATTATTTCTAAAGCCGTTTTAGAGAGAAGGGGTCTATAACATTTTAGATAGGAGAAATTAACATTGGAAATAAGTAAACATAAATATACTTGGTAGAGAAAGATTTAATGAATTTTCATATAATGATTGTTTATTTAAATTAAAAATAAATAAATAAATAAAAATTAAGTATATATAAGATATATAATGTTGAATTTTTTCCGTATTAAATTTTATTGTGTCAATTTTTTTCCAAATTCGAATTCGAATTTGATAACTATGCTCCACACCAATCGCTGAATGAAAAAATAAAACACAATTTTCATACTGTTCCAGATGGCCGATCCATACTTTAAACCAATGTTGCAGTTGTGTTTGCAGAACCAAAATAGAAATTCTCGTTTTTTCATGTATTTATGTTTGATCACCTTACTCCATATACCAGAGCCGAAAATGGCATGCCAGAGTGATTTCACCCACAGTGAGAATCTGAACGTATTGAAGTTCATAATACCCCATCCCCCTTATTTCTTGGACGAGGAATATGTGACATTTTAGTTAAGTGTATTTTGTGTTGATCATTGCTCCCGGTCCATATAAACTTGTGGATTATACGATTAATTTCTTTTATAATTGCCTTTGGGATCTGATATAAGTGCGCCCCCCAAGTTGAAGTTGAGCAAGTACAGCCTGCATAAGAATCACACGGCCTTAGAGACAGACAACGAAATTCCCATCCAGCGACCCATTTGAAAAATGGATAACCAACCATTGCCAATCAAAATTTTTGTATCAATTTGATTTTAGCCGTATACATGATATTGTAGCAATAAACTCGGATAACGATGTGAGAACGCTTTGAATATTAACCATTGAAAATTGGAGTGAAAAATAGATAGTTGAAAACTCGTGTTACGAGTAGGGATATATCCCACAATACTAAAACTGAAATGATTTAGTTTGCTGCTTCATGTTTTCTGCTTTGACTTGGTTTGTGACTTGCCATAATTGGATTTACATATATTACTTGGAGATCCAACTTTCACCTCAAACTCATTGTTTATTTAAATACATTATAGATTCAACATTTACGTGGTAAAGAGATCATTCCAAAAATATACAATTTTTTTCTTTAAATACATTATAGATGTTTGAACATTTATGTGGTCAAGAGATCATTCCATAAATATAACTTTTTTGATAAATTAAAACTTGATTTAGACTGTTTTAATAATATTAAAGACATAATATAATATTATTCTCTTTTCTTGGGCGCTAAATGTTTGACGATTCTCTTTACATGGGGGCGAGGGCCTTGCATATCAATATAAAGCGAGGGCCTTCCATAGCAATATAAATAAAGAAACAAGCATGAATATTTTTTTATTTTATATTAAAGATACAATATAACATTATTCTCTTTACTTGGGAGCTAAATGTTTGATGATTCTCTTTACTTGGGGGCGAGGGCCGTGCATAGCAACGTAAATAAAGAAAGAAGCATGAATATCGTTTTATTTTATATTAAAGACACAATAGAATATGATTCTCTTTACGATTCTCTTTACTTGGGGGCGAGGGCCATGCATAGCAACGTAAATAATTGCGGGCGAGGGCCATGCATAGCAACGTAAATAATTGGGGGCGAGGGCCGTGCATAGCAACGTAAATAAAGAAAGAAGCATGAATATCGTTTTATTTTATATCAAAGACACAATATAATATGATTCTCTTTACGATTCTCTTTACTTAGGGGCGAGGGCCATGCATAGCAACGTAAATAAAGGAACAACCATGAATATCGTTTTATTTTATATTAAAGACACTATAATATGATTCTCTTTACTTGGGGGCGAGGGCCGTGCATAGCAACGTAAATAAAGGAACAACCATGAATATCGTTTTATTTTATATTAAAGACACAATATAATATGATTCTCTTTACGATTCTCTTTACTTGGGGGCGAGGGCCGTGCATAGCATAGTAAATAATGAAACAAGCATGAATGTCGTTTTATTTTATATTAAAGACACAATATAATATGATTCTCTTTACTTGGGGACGAGGGCCGTGCATGGCAACGTAAATAATTGGTGGCGAGGGCCGTGCATAGCAACGTAAATAAAGAAACAAGCATGAATATCGTTTTATTTTATATTAAAGACACAATATAATATGATTCTCTTTACTTGTGCGCTAAATGTTTGACGATTCTCTTTACTTGTGGGCTAGGCCCTTGGATAGCAATATAAATAAAGAAACAAACATGAATATCTTTTTATTTTACGTTCATTTAAATTTATAGATGTTTTATTATTAAATTTCAAATTATATAAAAATAAAATAAAGTTGTTTAAATAATGGTTATTTTTTTATACGGAAGTGTTTTCTAAGTGTCGTGAATTTTTCGAGGAAAGTAATTTTTTTTTGAAATTGAAATTGAAGATGAAGTTGTTATGATGTTATACTAAATTTGAAGTTTTTGCAGCTCTGTCCAAAAGATTGAACAAATAATATATATGCGGACTGTAAATCATTGTAAAGTAATTTTTTTTTGAAATTGAAATTGAAGATGAAGTTGTTATGATGTTATACTAAATTTGAAGTTTTTGCAGCTCTGTCCAAAAGATTGAACAAATAATATATATGCGGACTGTAAATCATTGTATTTTTGTTGGAAAGGAAAATCTCATAAAATATAAATTTAACACACAAAAATTACACTAGTTATGCTTCTTGTATTGATCACATAAATTTTTAAGAAAATTATTTTTTTTTATTTTGCCCTGAGGATGAATCACATTAATTAGTTCAAAACGTCAACCAAATTTAAAAAATATAAATAATCCAAATGACAATTCTATATGTTAGACCAGAGCATACATAACACACAACGGATTTATACTTAGAGACTTAGACCGCAATAGCATAGAATAATTCACAGAGACAGACAAATGGAGAAACAACACGATTACTTAGTCAGAAACAACGGAATAGATAAAACAATCACTGGAGAACAGAAATCATTTTGCATTACATAACAGGCTTGGGCCTTGGCTTGCTTTCCTTGTTCAGATAAATTACAAATTTATAGAGGCAGAAGAAGGATCTAGAATCCTGTATGTGATTTAGTTGGAGATCTGGAATGACCTAGAAACCACTGGTGGTGTAGGAGGATCTAGAATCCTGCATGTGATTCTAGAAACTAATGGCGGTGTAGAAAGATCTAGAATCCTGGAGATCTAGAAAGATCTAAACTAGAATCCTCCGTGAATTTGGCTTCACACTTAAGATTCTCCCACTTAAAGGCAAATAAGAGTCATCAAGTCACACCGAGTCCTACCATGCCTCTACATAACTCATGTTTATTTCGTGGTAGAATCTTGGTGAGCATATCAGCAGGGTTGCTATCTGTATGGATCTTTTCAAAGGATAATTGTTCTTCCTCCAACAAATGACAGATCCAATGGTGTCTTAAGTCAATGTGCTTGATTTTTGAATGAAATGTTGGGTTTTTCGCCAAGTGAATGGCACTCTAACTATCACAATATAACACATACTTGTCCTACTTTATTCCTGTCTCTCCTAGGAATCGCTGCATCCACAACATCTCTTTACAAGCTTCTGTTACATCTATTTACTCTGCTCTTGTTATAGAGAGGGCTATTATTCTTTGTAGCCTTGACATCCAAGATATTGTTGCACCTGCAAATGTATACAAATAACTTGTAGTGGACTTTCTGGTATCCATATATCCAGCCATATCCGCATCTGTAAATTCTTCAAGCACAGTCTTATGATGACCAAAACATAAACAATAATGACTAATACCCTTGAGATACCTCAAAATCCATTTTATTGCTTGCCAATGTTGTTTGCCTGGCTTGGCCAGGAACCTACTCACTACTCCCACTGAATATGCAATGTCTCGTCGTGTGCATACCATGGCTTACATTAAACTGCCAACTGCTGAAGCATAAGGAATTCTACTCATCCCTTCTTTCTCTTTGTCATTACTAGGACATAATTTAGTACTCAGCTTGAAGTGGGCTGCAAGGGGTGTACCAACTGGCTTGGCATCCTGCATATTAAACCTGTCAAGCACCTTCTTGATATATTTTTCTTGTGACAACGACAACCTTTTGTTTTTCCTGTCGCGCATAATCCACATGCCCCATATCTGTTGTGCTGGTTCCAAATCCTTCATTGCAAATTTTCTGCCCAAATCTTTCTTCAACCTATTGATCTTATTCTTATCATGCCCAACAATCAACATATCATCCACATATAACAATAATATGATATACTTTCCTTGATCATACCTCTTGATATAGACACAATGGTCAGCTTCCAACCTCTGAAAACCATGTTCCAACATGAATGAATCAAATTTCTTGTACCACTATCGAGGTGCCTGTTTCAACCCATAGAGACTCTTCTTCAATCTACAAACAAGGCTTTCTTTGCCTTTTTCTATGAAGCCTTCTGGCTGCTCCATATAAATTTCTTCCTCCAATTCACCATGAAGGAATGCAGTTTTTACATCTAACTGTTCACATTCTAAGTCTAAAGCAACAACTAGACCAAGAATGATTCTACTGGATGACATTTTAACAACAGGTGAGAAAATTTCAGTGAAGTCAATACCTTCTTTTTTGGAAAAACCTTTCACCACCAGCCTTGCTTTATACCTCTACTTCTTTTCATCACCTTCATGCTTAATCATGTAAACCCATTTGTTTTGTAGAGCCTTTCTACATTTTGGGAGGTTTACCAACTCCCAAGTTTTATTTTCTTGCAAAGAGTTCATTTCTTCTTCCATTCTTTACTGTGCTCGACTTTACAAGCTTCTTGAAAACAATTAGGTTCACCTTCATCAGTCAACAAAATATAGTTTGAAGGAGGATACCTTTGTGAAGGCTTATGAGGCCTAGAAGCTCTGCAAACCAACTGTGGTGGTGCATTCTTAGGTTGAATCTCGTGTAAAGGTTCCTACAAGATTCCTTGCTCTTCTTGTTCACTATTTTCCACTTGTTGTTCTTCAAGCTCCTGAATTTGCTGCTCATTTTATTGTATCGGTGGTATGTTTTCCTACTGCTCTTCAAAGCTTTCAATAACCTTTTTGACCTCCAAATCACCTACAGTCCTCTTGAACATTTCTGACTCATTAAATATAACATCCCTACTTCTAATAATTTTATGTTTGACTCGATCCCATAGACGATAACCAAGATCTTCATCCGCATATCCCAAAAAAATGCATTTCATATATTTATCATCTAGCTTAGTTCTATTTTCTTTGGGAATATGTACGAATGCTTCACATCCAAAGATTTTCAAGTGAGAATAATTAAAATTCTTACCAGTCCAAACTTCTTCAGGGATTCCGCCATCCAAGGTAGTAGTTGGAGATCTATTTATGAGGTAGCAAGTGGTTCTAACTGCTTCAACCCAAAAATTCTTTTGCCAACCAGAATTGGACAACATACTTCGCACCTTTTCCATAATGGTGTGATTCATCCTTTCTACGACACCATTCTATTGAGGAGTACGAGGAACAATATTCTCATGCTTTATGCCAAACCTGTTACAATATTCTTTAAATGCATTTGAGCAATATTCTCCACCATTATCTGTTCTTAAACACTTCAGCAATTTGTTAGTTTCTCTTTCAACAGCAACATGGAATTTTTGAAATATTCCAAACACTTCACTTTTATTTTTCATAGGACATGCCCAAACTTTCCTAGATGCATCATCTATAAATGTTACAAAATATGATGCTCCTCCTAATGATTTGATGTTAACAAGCCCAAACACATCCGAGTGTACCAATTCTAACACATTTTTCTTTTTGTCATGGCCACCCCTAAGGAATGAAACCCTTCTTTGTCTACCATATATACAATGCTCAAAAAGATAAAGATTGTAGGATTTCAAACCTGGCAATAAATTTTTACAGATAAGGTTTTTTATGCCCTTCTTGCTCATGTGACCCAAACGCTTATGCCACAGATTTGCTGAATTTCCTTCTTTTGTGACAGTAGCCAAATCTAATTTTCCTATCAGTGTCTTCAATGTGTATAATGTTCCTGTCTTCGGTCCTTTGGCCACGACCAATGCACCTTTTCTAATTTTCCAGCCTCATTTTCCAAAGCTTGTCAAATAACCTTCATCATCCAGTTGTCCCATAGAGATTAAACTCATGCACATTTTTGGTACATGCCTGACCTGTTTCAACAATATATCTTGTCCATATTTCATCTTGATCTGGACATCTCCCACTCCAACAATACTGCAAAATTGATTATTCCCCAAATGCGCTCTACCATAATCACCGGGATTATATGAAACAAATCTATCTTTGCATATGGTGAGATGCCCCAGTGTCAAGGATCCAATCAAAGCTACTGCTAGATGTATATACACATGCATCCTCTACTGAAACAGTAAACAACACATCACCATCTATGGCTACAACAATAGTCTCATCTTCATTTGTGCTGGATGACTTGTGATTTGTACTAGACAGTCTCTGATCCTTTTGTCCTTTCTTCCATAATCAACATTCTTTCTTCATGTGCCCGGGTTTGCCACAATGAAAGCAGATGATCCTTCCTCTCCCTGATTTTGATCAGCCTCTCGATCTTGATCACTCTTGCTGGCCTCGATCCATTCTCCTACCATGATCAGCTAGTGCTAGAGCCTCTCCTGTGGTTTTTCGCAGTTGACTTGCGTCACAGCTCCTCATTCATTAAACTGTTGCCGACATCATCAAAATTCAGGGTCCTTGTAGTTGTTGAAGTTCTCATAGCTACAATTAAATTTTCCAGCTGTCTGGCATAGAACACATTAGCAAAATAGCTCTAATTTCATCATCTAAAATGATTTTAACAGAGGAAAGTTGATTAGTAATAATATTAAATGCATTCAAGTGCTCAACAACTAAAGCACCCTCCTTCATCTTGAGATTATAAAGCTTCTTCATAAAGAACACTTTGTTTGATGTTGTGTTCTTCTCAAATAGATCATAGAGCTTCTTCCATAATCCTTCGGCCGTCTTTTCTCCGGAGACATTGAAATAAACATTCTTTGCTAAATATTGGTGGATTGTTGCAATTGCCTTTCTGTCTAACTTATTCCACTCTTCATTTGTCATCGATGAGGGTTTCTTTGTTGTGCCCTCAATAAGGAAACACTGATCCTTTAAAATCAGTATATCCTCCATCTGTGATTTCCATAGGATAAAATTAGCCCCTCTCAACTTCTCCATATTTGTAACTGTTGTCTCCATTTTCAATCAAATTCACGCCCCAAAACAAAAAAAACTCCACTTAAAAATAAAACTTTAATTATTACTCTTTAAAATTTACTAACAATGACCTTCCTCCTTTTAAAATACCATTTTCAAAATTCTTGCTCCTTTTTAAAATATACTTTTCAAAATTCCAACATATAGTTATATATGTTTCATAATAAATATAAAAACATATATAATGTTCTAACCTTTTCACATTTCACACATACATATGTTGGTTTTCACACATACATATGTTGGTTTGTAAAAACTTGGCGTATATGTGCAAGCTTGATGTAAAAAAAAAAATTATGAACACCATGTTTCAACTCCAAACTCCACGGATTTCCACTTTTCAAATTCCAGCAACACGTTTCAACATAGATCCACCACTTTGTTTTTCTTGCAGCAACTACCTTTTAGTTCCAGCGTTCCTCAGCTATTTCCTGGACAGATCCTTTAATAGCTCCAGGGGTAGCAACCAATGTTTTAACTAACGCTACCAGAGTAAGGCGATGACACTAAGCGGCTTGCAGGGTGGATATTCGAACCTATGTTCTGATACCAGTTGTTAGACCAGAGCATACATAACACATAGCGCATTTATACTTAGAGACCTAGACGGCAGTAGCAGATAAATTCACAGAGACAGACAAATGGAGAAACAACAAGATTACTTAGTCAGAAACAACGGAATAGATAAAACAATCACTGGAGAACAGAAATGACTTTGCATTACATAACAGGCTTGGCCCTTGGCTTGCTTTCCTTGGCCAAATAAATTACAAATTTATAGAGGTAGAAGAAAGATCTAGAATCCTATATGTGATTCAGATGGAGATCTGGAATGACCTAGAAACCACTGCAGTGTAGGAGGATCTAGAATCTTGCATGTGATTCTAGAAACTAATGGAGGTGTAGAAAGATCTAGAATTCTAGAAATCTTGAAAGATCTGATTTAGAATCCTTCGTGAATTTGACTTCACACTTAACACTATAATCCATTTATTGTATTAGCTAATGTAATCAATAAATTTAGACTTACTTTAAGGGCATACAAACTTCCCCACTGGTCATCCTACAAGCTAAGCAAATGGGAACCCATTCAAATTTCAAACCATGGCCTTTGGTATGCAAATCTTAGAGATGCAAGGCAATGCGAATTTTGAATTAACTTGTTAATGTCAATATGAGCGAATTAATTTTCTTGGTTTTCGCACGCAAATAATGAATTTTTATGGGGTGACTTTGCTTTTTCACATAGATGTCAAATGTGGCACTTGTTATGAATATCATTGCACTGTCTTCAATTTTTATATATGATGATGCAAATGTCAGACATCATTGCTACAAAGAAGGATTAGAATTATGTACATTTTTTTTACACGTATGGTGACTGATCTAGCCATTTGTTTCGTCCTCTTTATAATGTAGTGGCAGTACCTCGGTGTTTTTCAAACCACAATCCAATGGAAATGTGAATTTGGATGTTTCTTCTATCCTCAATTGATTTGTTAATCCGGAAAAGATGCCCATATTTCAATTTTATCTCAAGTTAACATTGTTTACAGCAGAACTACAATTTAAAGACTCAATGCTATTTCCATCTACATGGATCTTTTGGCCAATATCAGTGACCATTATATAATCTTAGAACTATCTAGTGTTATGTTTGCTTGATGTCCCTAGTCACCTACTAAATATCAATGTCACCTACTAAATATCAATTCTCATAGATGCTTTTCTGATAGTGTTTTGAAGAATATATGGAGCCAATTAATTTTCTTGGTTTCAAGTCATGATTTTTTTATGGGGTGAATTTGTTTTTTCACATAAATTTCAAACGTACCACCTGCTATTCATATCGTTGCAATATTTTTATTTTTTTATTTATTATGATGCAAACGCCAGACCTCATTGCTGCAAAGCACGATTATAATTTTGTATATTTCTACAATCATCATCTTTTACAAGTATATTGACTTATCTCGACATTTGGTTTTCTTTTTTAACAATGCACTGGCAGTAACTAACTAGGTGGTTATTGGACCACAATCCAATTAAAATGTGAATGTGGATGTTATTTTGTACATTTCTATCATCATCATTTTTTACAAGTATAGTGACTTTTTCCCCTGGGAAAAAGTCGTAATTTCTATTAGAGATTAAGAAATTACATTTTGCATATGCCGAAGCATTCATATATAGGCATCTAGGCCTATCGAGTTCATAGTCCATGGGACTAGTTAGACAAAATTAAATTATGAAAAACTCCACGTAGGGAGCAGTGCAACAAAATTGTGTGCTGTAGGATATAACCGAGCTCTACACAGAGAGCCATATATATACTGTAGATGTCCAAAATTGTAATGCTGTAACAGAGCATAAATACATATATGTATGTACAAAAATAAACAGTAATTTTATGTTGTCATAGGCACTATTGCCCGTCTGCTATATGATCATCAAAAGGACGGTGGTAGTGCTGGTAGAATTGGCCATCAATCTCCTCCTGTATCAACCACTGATCTCCTTGCCTGAGCGCAGCCTCTTTGGAAAGGTGATCCGCAGTGGTGTTCTGTTCCCTGTAGATATGAAGACATGTAAAAGATTCAAAGGAGGTAGTCAGTCTTCTTGCTTCATGCAGTATATGTCTCAATGAGAAAGCATGACATTGTGATGAATTATTCAGCCAGCTGCAAACAATTTTAGAATCACCAAACAATTGAAGGTGTCTGCATTTCTTTTGGATGGCAAAATGAATAATATGTTTAGATGTGCATAGTTCTGCATAATTATTAGTGCCTCTGCCTAAATTTATTTGCAACTTGAAGCAATGAGTGTCATTGAGATGCAAAATGGCACCTCCACCACATCTGGCCTCTTGGGCTGAGCCATCAAAGAAAGCCCATGGTTTGGATTTGTCTATGTTCAGCTGTCTGAGGATGCGAACCGGGGCAGTGGTATCCTCTTCAGGTATAATATTATAATCAGCTATAGTATTGAGGAGGATGGAGGGCCAATGAGGGGCTCTATGATCGAAGATCGCCTTATTTCGTGCTATCCAGATAGTCCAGCAAACAAGTAGTGGGATGTTGCAGGATTTTCCGGTGTGATTCTGGTTCCAGGTTTCCCAGGTGTCTATGATGTTGTTGCCATGCCAATTTCTCAAGTGTGGGAGGTGGCCGATGAGGGAATTCCAGAATTGTAAAGTAACGTTACAGGTCAGGAATAAATGTTATGTGCTTTCCTCCTCCGCAAGACAGAGATGGCAGCGGAATGGTCCATGAAAGGATCTCTTCATTAGGTTAGTGCCCATAGGTATTTTATCAAAAAGGATATTCCACATAAGCAGGCGTGTACGAGGGGCTGATTTGAGCTTCCATAGCACTTTCCAGGTGGGATGGATATTAGGTGGTCTGATGGATTCAATCAGTTTCATATATCCCAGTTTAGGGGCATATGCTCCATGTTTAGCAAAGGCCCAAATGATTTCATCAGGTCCTTCTGTGAGTCTGATGTGGGCTTGCGTGAGGGCATCAGTGTACTCCGTCCATGATGCATGCCATTGAGTCGGGATCTCCAGAGTGTGTGCATTGAGCCAAGCGTGTTGTAGAAAAGTAGAGTTGGAAGGATCTCCAGCATGTAAAATGTGGGTGATACCTCTGTCATTGAGGTGTCTGATAAGGTCAATAGGTAACCTATGAGCATTCCCACATCCAACCCATGGGTCCAGCCCAATGCGTACAGAATTGCCTTCCCTTATTCGCCATGTTAATCCATATCGTAGCAGTGGTATGGTGTTGATGACAGCTTTCCATATAATAGATACATTTTGAGATTTTTGTTGTGTGCAGAACCAATCTAGCACGTTCAAGGGACTGATATATTTCACATATGCCACCCTCGTCCACAGAATCTCTGAGGTGAGAAGCTGCTATCCAAGCTTTTCCGCCAGCGCCTTTGAAAATAAATCAAGTTTTTTAATGCCCCAGCCTCCCCAGCATTTGGGCTTGGCAATGGTATCCCATTTGACCCATGCAAAGAGTCTGCCAGGCTGCTGTCCTGCCCAGATAAATCTACTGCAGATGTGTTGTAATCTGTTAAGGATGCCTTTGGGGATCCAAGTAAGGGCCATCCAGTAGACCGGAGTGGCTTCAATCACAGCTTTGATAAGTATCAGTCTGCCTGCCCGAGAAAGGTATCGATGGTACCATACCTAGAGTCTCTTTTCAACTTTGGCTATGAGCCATAACCAATCCGCTATTCTATAGCCATTTGGTTTCAACCTGAAGCCAAGATATTTTATGCCATCGGCAAGGGACAAGGAGTTGAAGGGAAACCGTTGTGAGGCGTACACAGATTCATGGACAGAGCATCCGAAAGAGGTGATAGATGATTTCTGTTCATTTATCTTCATACCTGTGGCCTGCTGGAAGAGGAGCATGGTGTTTTGAAGAGTGGTGGTATCCCCAATACTACAATTTAAGAAAATCAAGATGTCATCAACAAATAGGAGATGTGTGAGGTAGAAATCATCAGCAATCTTAATGCCAGTTAATAGATGTCTGTCACGTGCAGAAGAGAGTATTCTGCTTAGACCTTCCATAATAAGTGAGAAGAGCAGCGGTGAGAGAGGACATCCCTGCCTAAGTCCTCTTTCTGCTGTGAAAAAATTGGTAGCTTCTCCATTTAGAAGGACACTGTAGGAGACATCCGAGATACAGCTCATCGTCCATTTGATAAAGTTGTAGGGAAACCCCAGGTGAGTGAGCAGTCAGATATAACCAGTTCGTCCTGTCGAAAGCCTTAGAGAGGTCTACTTTAAGGATCATGCCCTTCTGCCTTTTAACATGTAGAGTGTGAAGGAGTTCCTGGGCAAAGGCAATTGCCTCATGTATCTATCTGCGGTGAAGAAAAGCAAATTGTTCCGAGGATATATGTTGAGATAAAATGGGCTTGAGGCGATTTGCAATAGTCTTAGCAATGATCTTGTAAAGGCAGTTGCAAAGAGAGATGGGACGGAAGTCATCAAAGGAGCTGGGTACATTTGATTTGGGGATTAATGCAATGAAGGTCGACTTAATGGCCGAGGAAATTCTGCCTCTTCTTCTACTGTCCTCAACTATCTTCAGAAGGTCATTTCCCAATAAATCGAAGAAAGCAAGATAGAACTCAATAGTCCAGCCATCAGGTCCAGGGCTTTTATCCTTCTTAAACCATTTTAGCGTAGCTTCCAGTTCTGCCATAGTCACTTCTTTCAGGAGTTCCTCAGAGTCTTCTTGATCAATGTATCTGGGGAAAAGTTCTGCTATCCTCATGATTTCTAATATGTTGACATCTGTCGGGGCCTTGTAGATGCCACGAAAATGGGCAGTCGCCAGCCTGGCCAGGTTTTTCTGAGAAGTAACCTGGTGTCCATGTTCGTCCTTAAGCTCCCATATAGTATTGATAATTTTCCGGCCATTTGCAAATTTATGATAAAATTTAGTATTTGCATCACCTTCCATGAGCCAGGTGGCTCTGCTCCTAAGTCTCCAGCTTTCCTCTCTTTCTTTCAGGATCTGTGAGCGTCTGGTAATGAGGGAGGTGTATTCCTCTTTTTTTTCCAGAGTGGGGTAGGTTCCTGTGGACGTTTCTTCAAATTCAGCAATGACCTTTTCAGCTTCCTCTAATATCAGATTGTCCTGTATGCGTTTTTGATGTGCCCAGTTCTTGGTGATCTACTTGAGTTCTGAGAGTTTCCTGACAAATCCAACCGAGATGTCCTCATCATCCCGGATGGGGTTTGTACACCAGTAGTTTTGGACCAAATGAGTATAGGAGGGGTCCAGAAGCCAAGAGGCATTAAACTTGAAGGGACTTTTGATTCTGTGGGAGGAGTTGTCAGCCTCAAGGAAGATAGGTCGGTGATCAGATATGCCCCCCGATCCTACCCATTGTCGAATACGGGGCAAACAGTTATATAGGGGTTCCTTAACAAGGAACCGATCAAGTCTTCTGGCCAAACTTTGTTCACCACTCCTATTATTGGACCATGTGTGCTGTAATCTTATAGATGGTATGTCAATTCACCTATGTTCCTCCAGTAGGCTAGTCAGGGAGTCAGTTAATGTATCAACTTGTAAATGATGTCCCCATGACTCGCTGAAGCCTAAGGAGAAATTTAAGTCCCCTCCAAGAAGAATGTTGTCTGCTCGGAATAGCTCAGATCCTAAAAGGTTCTTCCAGAAGTTGGCACGATCAGTACAAGGGCCATATATATTAATGATTCTGATGTCCCGCCCTATCAGGTGGGAATTGATGTCCAGTCCGATGAAATTCCTGCCTCCAAAGTAATTTCGAATTTCCGCTGTTCTGTTGTTAACCCCAATGGCCAATCCACCAGATCTACCAGATGCATCTAGGGCCTGGAAAGTCCAGCAAGGGAACCAGGCATTGAGAATTTTGGTGAGGGGATCAGCCAGGCAGAGAGTTTCTTGCAGGAGGATAATATCAAGTGCTGATGTAAGAAGGAGCCTTTTTAGCGCTAGATTTTTGGCATTGCTAGCGAACCCTTGGCAATTGAAGGAGAGGATCTTCATGGAGGGGAGGGAAGAGGGCCATCCTGTGCTCTAAGGGCCCCAAAAATGGTTTTCTGTCGCCCAAGGGCAACTTCTGCATCTGCAATATGGCGAGCTTTGGAGATACGAGAGGGTCTGCCTCTGGAGTCCTTGAGGGTCAGAGGGCCACTTGTCATATCAAGGCCCACGATATCCAGTCCCCTATCCTTAAAACGGGGGCGCAGGGAGTAATGGGGGTGGGGCTGATCTTGAGGGTCAGTGGGGGGAACAGGGGATAATGTACCCCGCGAAGGAGGGATCACCGGTGAAGGATGCGGGAATGAGCAGGTGAGTGAAGCCTGCAAGGGGGATTTTTGGGGGATTGATGCGGAATCTGATACGGATGATGGTGCAGAACTCATGATATCATATGTATTCTTATCCAATGACATGCAAGAAATTGGAGATGACAACAGAGGTGAACTGTGAGACTTACCCATATGTGTGATTCCTGCAAGATCAGGCGGCGGCTGCACAGAGGCTGTCGAAGTGGGATCAGGTGCAGTGGAAGCCGCGGCAGGATTGGCTTCAACCAGGAAGGTCCTGGTGTCCCCTTCAGCCTGTGAGCGCGCTTGATCCCCATTGTGATGTTCCTCATGTATGCCGGGCGAATCGGCAGTAGGATGAGTATCCCCCTCCTCCATATCAGGTGATCTCGTTCTCCGAAGGAGGGGGCATTCCCGGAAGATGTGTCCTACTTTATGACACCTGCGGCACCGATAAGGAATGCCCTCATAGTCAATGGGTTGCTTGCGCACAGAATCTCGCCATTGAATAGTAATAGCTTCCAACAGTCCTCCCCAAGTGTCCACGTTGATAAGAACCCTTGCATACGCCATCATGCCCGTCTGTAAGTAGGATCTGTCGTGATCCATGTAAGTGCCTATGGCATTACCAATTCTCTGAAAAACATCTTCAGACTAGAAATGGGGTGGAAGCCCTGGAAGTCTAATCCAAACTGGACCAATGCCGATTTGTTCTGTCTCAGGATCGAAAAGGGGAGTCCATCACTTAAAGAGAACTGGGGCATGATCAAAATGCCAGAAAGATGATAAGACCCAGTTGGTATGGTCTGCACGAGCGAAGCGCATGGCAAACCAACCCCGCACGAAGGTCTGCACAAAAGGAATTTCCGCCAAGTGGTGGCCCGAAACAGCAGCAGCCCATGTCTTCAATCTTGCAGCCGTGTAGTTACGTCCCCTGATGCACCCTACCAGAACTCGGTCCGCAAAATCCATGGCCTCTCCTAGACGGATGTCTTCTTCCAATTTGAGGAAGACATCGTCCTCCTTAGTTTTGAAACACTTATTCCTCCGCTTAGGGTTCCGAGCAGGTAGGGAGCCGCGCTGTCGACCAGGGAAATGGGATCTGGAGTTTGTTGGGTCCGGGCGGAGACCAGCAGATGGGGGATCTCGGAGCCCAGAAACGGAAGGATGTCCCGTGAGCGGGGGCACGGAGGTGAAGCAACCAGAGGAGATTCCAGAAGTAACCAAAGAGCCGGATGAGGTGCTCGTGCGGAGGTGATTAAAATGCAGAGGAGGGAAAGGGCCCGAAGTCGGGGGGTAGAGGCTAGGGTTTGTACTGAGGCAGCCGGATACAAACCCTAGGGTCGTCGGTGAGTGGGGAGGTGTCGAGAGCGCCGGCCAGGTCGGAGGATCGTCCGGGAGGACCACAGGGATACTCAGTTGCTGGTCGCCAAACGGATATGGAATAGGGTCAGAGGAGCCAGGGTTATACATACCCCCAGATGAGGCAAAAGGGGTGCGCCAGATGGAAACCCCTTCCAAGGGGTCGGCGGAATAATCAACGGTGTCGAGGTCGTCCATCGTCAGTTGCTCCTCGGATCTGAAGACACCTCGGATCGGAGAATAACCGGGGAAAGTGACAGATGCAGTAACAGAAACTGGCTGCGGATAAAGCTCAAAACGGTGACGCGGTGGATGATACGGTCGGTCTACAGTCCCCGTTCCAGCGCGATAACCGGCAAGGTGCCTGAAAAACAAAGATGACGGTTCCAGGGATGCAGGCGCGGAGGCATAGAACCGTATGCAGCAGCAAGTTAGCGGGCAAACCCTAACCTAATCCTTCGCGCGATGTTTTCCGTCCCGGATCCATCGCCTACAAGTATAGTGACTTATTTGGCCATTTGTTTTATTTTTTTACAATATGGTGGCAATACCTAGGTGGTATAGTGACTAATTTGGCCATTTATTTTGTTTTTTAATGTAGTGGCAGAACCTCAGTGGTTTGCGAATCATAATCCAATTAAAATGTGAATTTGGATGTTTCTTTATCATGGATTGATTTCTTAATCTAGAATGAATGCCCATATTTCAAATTTATCTGAAGTTAACATTCCTTAGAGAAAAACTTCAATTTCAATACTCAATGTTATTTCCATCTGCATCGACCTTTTTGGCAATATAAATAACCATTATATATCTTAGAAGTATGTAGTGTTATGTTTACTTGACGTGCCTAGTCACTTACTGAATCTTGGTCCTCGTGATGCTTTTCTAATTCTGTTTTCAAGAATATTGAATTTCAATTACTGTAGTGGAAAGACATTCTTTAGTACGGTCATAATGTGCACAATGTTTCATCAGGGTACTTGGGTTTTACTTCTTTATCAATATACATAATATTGGGTGGTTGGTTTTTTTCTGCTCGTTAATGTGCACAACTTTGAATAGCGGTTTTTTAATTCATGGAGGGACATAGGACTTTGATTTAATGTTTTTTTATTGTAGGTTTTTTTCTTCATTATAACTATTTCTTTTATTTTGTTTTTATTTTATTTTATCACACCTATTTCTTTTTTTCTAATATTTAATATATATTTATAGATCATGGACACTTTTGTAGAGATTCAAAAGTGATATGATGTAGTTAAAGACATTTATAATTGTGTTTTTATTGGGTGTTCATTTTTTGTTGTGCTCTTGCTGCTCATTTGGTAATCAACATAGTTTCATCTTAAGTATGGATCTAACATGAGTCAAGAGGGATCAAATGGATCAAATTTCTTCAAGTGGATCAAATTTCTTCAAACTCAAACTTCTTTAGAGTGTAAAACAATATGTTAATTTTCATTGTTTAAATTTTATTTTTTAATACTAAATAAAATATATATGACAAATAAACATTTTAACCTTAAAAACTATTTTTTTTATTATATACAAATAATTTTTTTACCCAAACTAAAATGATTTTTGTTATAACATATTTTAAGTAATGTCAATATTAATTCTTATTCAACATATTACAAATAACCAAATTATAAGATTAAAAATATACTGCACACATTTTTTACTTCAATTACTTTAAACATATTCTTTTTTATTATAGTTTTTAGTTTTAATTTTAATTTTAAAAAGCAAAGGCACATCACGTCATACTAGACTTAGAATGAGCGGCTGCACTTAATGAGCTTCTCAGCGCCATAGTTGTATATATGTATTCTTAGAATGAGCGTCTGCACTTAATGAGCTTCTCAGCGCCATAATTGTATATATATATTCTTAGAATGAGCGTCTGCACTTAATGAGCTTCTCAGCGCCATAATTGTATATATATATTTTTTTCATGTGGCCATGCAATGAGATCTATCATATTTGAGAGAGCCACATAATCTACGATTTTAATTTAACAAAATTTTAATATCTATTTTAATTTAACAAGATTTTAACATTGACTTGAATTTCTAATTAATCCAACCGCCCATGTGAAACCATACTTCCCCAAATACATTTACTACCTTGAAAGCAGATTTATATCAAATGGATTGGAACAAGAAATAGTTCCTTTCCGGAGACAAGATCTTAACATCCATATGAATTTCATCAAACAACCCATGAAAACCATACAACCCCAAGTACATTTACTACCTTTAAGGCATATTTATATCGAATGGATTGGAACAGGAGATAGTTCCTTCGAAGAGCCAAGCAGCTGAAGAGAACACAATATGGGGAAGTTAAAAGAGAAAAGCGACCTTGACAAAAGATATATTTAAGTTTCTTTTATTTTTCCGCAAATGGAGGCATTGCAGGTTGCTCAAGTTTGTTGACGTGGTTAGTACTTTCAATATTCCGACAACTCCACAACTCTCCTGATTTCCGGCACTCTGTACCATTTTGGCTCCCAAAAGCTAATGCAAGTGGTGGATAAGACATGAGCTTAAATGCATTCAATACTACCTAGGCACTAAAGAATTTCAAAATTCAAATATCTTCCCGCCTGGAATTTCAAATTGAAAAATGGCGCGTAGACTTTCTGCAACAGATTATTGAATAGGGAAGAAATGGTTCTTTGCATCGTTTTGATTGAGCCTATAGCGCACCGGCGTAGGCACCGTACTCCACTGCAACAACATCCAAGACAACTCCATAATGGACATAAGCAGAGGCTCCTCATGGCGAGATCTCTTTTCCATCTGCGGCTGAACATATTATGAACTCCACACTTTTAAAATCACAAGTTTATATTGCAAATAAAAACCAATTTAATTGATTCCGTTCCCTTTTAAATTGATGTTCCCATGCGGGCGAGGATACATTGCAGTAGAGGATTCACCAGCAGGAAGTAGAGGATTAATTCGAGCAGAACCAAAACAAGCCGTTGATACGTCTGTTAGAGGTTATTAAACAAGGTTTAGGATGTCGGATTTATTAACCGAGGTTTTGGATCAAAACAAGCCGTTGATACGTCTGCTATAGGTTATCAAACAAGGTTTTGGATGTCGGATTTATTAAACGAGGTTTTGGATGTCGGATCCTGTAACGGATTACTATATCCCTGGACGTCTTTTTGGTGAAGCCAATGTAGTGGAACAGAGAAAATATTCTCAGGGTCGATTCAACTAATTCCAATCGAGTAACAAATTAAGGCTGCTCGATTCAATTTTAAATATACAGCTTTCATGATGTTCAAGCACTCTGATGTACTCTGGATGCATTTATATCATGAGTATCACTATATCATTTTATTAACTATTAATAATAAAAAAAAGTGTTGTCCAATTTCTGAATTTGAAGTTGTTTTTTGAGATAAATTGCTTGGTCTGTAGGACCATATTACATTTAGTCCATAAATTTGGTTTTAATTCTCAGAAAAATTAGTCCATGTTTCCCGATCATTGACTGCTATAAGTCTAAAAACAAGAATTAGTCCCCAATACAAACATGACATTGATGAATTCTCGAGTCCCGTACAAATAAATGTATAAATTATTTGATGTGGAAGCAAATGCATATGCAATGCAAAATTGTTGGATATGTGTATTGTTTTGATTATTCTCATATATAAAATAATAATTTTTTATTTGAAAAAAATTGTAAATTATTCATAATTTATTTGAAAATTTACTGAATCATGGTCAAGATTAGTTGGACACTACAAGATTCGATTTTATGATGAATGTAAAGGGTATTTTCACATGGGACAGGTTGATTAAATCATGGGCTCACTCTTCTCCTGTATGGAAGGATGGGGAGGATTTACTTTTGCCTTTTTCCATGCGTCTTCTTTGGAACTCTGTAATATAGAGTTTACAGGTTAGGCATTTATCATTCGGGCTCAAGGGATGTACTGGTCTGGGCTCCTCCGAAAACTTCCCTGCCTATTCGAGTAAAGGATTTATATGCTTTAATGTTTTCAGCCCATTCGTGTAGTTCTCAATTATGGAAGGTTGCATGCCCTCTTAAAATGATTTTATTCTCGTGGCTGGTCTTTAGGAACCTAACTTGGGAAGTCCTTCAAAAGAAAAGTTGGCATGGTCCCGGCAGATGGGCCATGTGCCAAAATGGCTGAGACAAATTTACATATGTTCTTCCAATGTGCTTCATCTCTCCGTATCTCGTATGAACTTTCTTTGTCTTTTGGTTTTCCTTACCTGATCTTTTCCTCTGTTCAGGATGGCTTTAAATGGTGGAGCGAGCAGAGTTTATCTCGATGAACTTTGTTTATCTTTGTCTACTGGTTCTTGTGGAAATGGAAGAATGCTAATATCTTTCAAGACTCAAAGGCACCTCTGAACTCAATTCTGCTGCGTATTATGGCAAGTCAAGACATTTTTGAATCAGGCCTTTTACAGTCAAAAGATGGTTGATTTAGGATCTTGGTTTCCAAATAACGTGTCTCCTTTGGATCAGTTACCTGAGAACCCACGTAGTGAACTTTTTACGCCAACGTTTCAAATCCCAACTGGGATCCATCATCCATTCAAAAGTCCTGATGATGGATCCCAGTTGGGATTTGAAACATTGGCGTAAAAATGTTCATAGTGTGGGTTCTCCAGTAACTGATCCAAAAGATACAAACCACGGATCTCTTAAATCCAAAATCTTGTCCCTATACGGAGGGGATATTTGACGTGAAATCCTTTTACTCGAAAAACTTAGAGTGAGGATAGCAAGAAGAGTTGTCGATCTTCATTTTCTTAAAAACTGTAGGGACAATAATCTCATTCCTCCATTTGCACAAGTCAAGCATAGATTGCAGAACAGATTTAATAGCAAGGCGTTTTTACAACTAAGCTTCTCTCTAATTTGGTCAGAAATTAAAAGGGTTAGGGCTTCTCTTGAAAATCTTGGAAGCTTGGCTCTCTCAACCCACCTTAAACTAGCTAACAGCATCAACAAAAATCTCTGGTCGATTATTGATTCCAGGATTACTCTGAAAGCTGGTAATGAGGGACAGATTGCTCAGGCAAGGCAATGCAAGAAATTGTCCAATTTGTTGAGCAAGAGCAAGTGTAATAACATCACCCAAGAACCTGATAGCGCTGATAATATTTCACACAAGGGCTGCTGTATAAACAGTGGTATGTATAACAGAATGACCGGGCCGGACAGCGTTAGAGCTAAAGAGGTTGACATAAACAGCGGGCTGGACAACGTTCAAAACCTCAATACGCAGAGCACAGAAGTGGGCACAGGAGATATAAAGGATAACATCCGGATCAACGCTAACACGGAAGGTTCAAAGAACATCCAGATCAACGTTAACGCGAGTACCATTGGTTTGAATAACGTTAACACAGTTGCCAACAGATTTAATAGCATTAACGCAGAAATATCAATGAATGGCAACCAGTTTAACGTTAACGCAGGTTTTGTTAACGCAGAAGGGGATAACATTAACGCAGATTCCAAGAGTTTTAATAACGCAGAAGTTTCAATGATTGGCAACCGTATTAACATTAACGCAATGGTTTACGCAGGTTCAAAGGATAACGTTAATGCAGGTAACGCAGAAGGTTCAATTAATAACGTTATGAAAATCAACGACAACGCAGGTATAGCCAGAGGTTCTAATAATAATAACGCATATCGAGTCAGTGATAACGCAGATAATTATGATGCAAACAACGCAAATAATAATGGGCAGGATCTTGGTTTAGAAAGCAGAAAGTTTAACGCAAAGAATTATGATGCAGATAGTGAAAATAATAAGGGGCAGGATCTTGGTTTAGAAAGCAGAAAGTGTAACTTTAAAGACCATAATGAAGGAAAAAATCAGGCCTAAGCTAACCCTTGTGTGACAAAATTAAGAAGAAAAGTTGTCAATCTTTCTTCCCAGGAGTTAGAGCCTGAAATCGTTAATGTCCTCAGCAGAGGCATGGGGTTTGCAGTTGCTCCTAAAAACCTCCCTATTGAGAAGATGATTTGTAGCATAGAGGAGGGTATTAATAACCTTCCTTTAGAAGACAAAGAATCATTAAGACAAGAATTTTCTCTCATTATGAGGAAAGCCAAAACTCCCAAAAGCAACTTAAGTAAGGAAGAGAAAAGAGCCTTCAAATCCTTGCGGAACAATGACAAGATTGTGGTTCTTAAGGCAGATAAAGGAGGAGCAGCAATCATCCTGGATAAAGAAGACTATGTTTGCAAAATGAATGAACACCTAAA
>APFE031689061.1:3950-19077 GCA_000404065.3 Pinus taeda
TGTTGAAAATGCAACAAGATGATGGAGCTTAGTGAAAAGAAGTCACCTTCACTAAGTGGGCCCGCAGGCTATTTTTGCCGCAAAGTCTATTTTTAGACTATGTTTATTTTTAGACATATGGATCATGGTCTATGAGTTGCAGGATGCTATTTATGGATGATTGGTCATGTTGGTAAAAATAGATGGACCTCTATTTTTAGACATATGGGCGGAGTCTATTTTTAGATTGCCAGTCAAAAAATAGAATAGTCGAATATTATTAGCTCTTAATAATATTTGGACTATAAACATTATCTTATCCTCTTGCAGCACTTCAGTTCGAGCTACGGATGTGGCACATGCAACTGCCAGAAGGAAATACGCTTTTCCTATGGTTAGTTGAGCTATTGCATGATGGACTTCAGTTAGAACTCAAGTGATTGAGTTTGGTGGAGTTGATTGAGGAGTTGATGGAGTTCTGTTCAGCTTGACTTAGTTGAACTAGTTGTATTTAGTCTAACTAACAAATACACTAGTGATGATTGGTGTGAATTAATTATTAATTAATTCACTAATTATTAACTCATAAATAAACTAAAGAATACTTCAGTTAACTTAGTGCATGGACAATTCAATGGAGACAAGTGTTAGAGGTGGGTGAAAGGGTGAGACTACTATCAGTTGTGACTATAGTTGTGCATGAGATTTGCACAATCATTGATCGAGATTGCCAATGAGGATTGCCTAGTACAAGCCAAGGGGATTTGAACTTGGATCTCATCTATTCTCAACTTGGATTGTGTAGTAGAGGCAGAAAAATAGTGGAGGAGATTTGAACCTGTGACTTATTCAGATCTGAGCTAGTTTGTGTGTAGCATGTGGAGATAGTACTGAGTACTTGTGAGGAGTATTGTACTATGTATTGTTACATGTTCTCTATCATTATAATATACAGATAGTTCGGGGTTTTCAGCTGTATGCTTTCCCCATTACATACTGTGTTGATATGTGTGATTGATGTTTCAATGTGCGCATGCGATTGTTTTTTTAATTCTGCAAAATTGATGATCAATGGTAGAGGAGGTTATGTATTATGCATGCTTTCTGCAAATAGTTTATAATCAGGATAATCTCTGTGAATAAGTGTTATATTATTCAAATTTCTACAGAATATTTCTTCTGACTTGCTTTATAATGATTTCAAAATCACCAAAGACTTGAAGATATTCAACGCCAAGATTTATTGCTTTATACAATCCTTTTACTAATGCTTCATATTCTACAATATTATTAGTAGATTCAAATTCTAGCCTGCTTGCTAGCATTGTTTTTTCTCCAGTATGGCTTATTAATATACATCCTGCTCTCGCACCTTCACTAGATTTAGAACCATCAAAATAAAGCATCCAAAATAATGGTTCATGTTTATTTAAAACAATATATACAACATTAATACATCGAGTCAAATATGTTTGTGAATAATTTTCAATTTGAGAAGAAACAGAGTTTGCTAAAAAAGGAGATTCCTAAGCTGTAAAACTTCCAAAGAAAGATTCCAAAGAATACTTGCCAAGTGTGTTATTCGTAAAAAATACAGGCTCGTTCTCTTTATCCAAATCAGTAACAGAGTGTTTCATATGTTTTTCTCTATCTACCCGAATATGATTTGGTTTGTCGTTGCAAGGAAGCTAGATATGTGACCAATTTGTGGTGAAATGACCATGTAATTTCTCATACCAATTCCTTCTTAAGGTAAGACTGTAGAATTCAGGAATATCAACAATCAATATATCAATAATCTGACAGACCCTTGAATTCGAGGATAATCTTATTAAAGCTGAATTTAATTCTCCTAAGACCTTGACTTTGGTTCTATCTAATTGCACAATTTGGACAACAAATTTTTCAGGTGTTATGTTCAGTTTGAAACAAACTGAATATGGCATTATATTTGAAGAAGAACTTGAGTATATAAGGCAATTGTTAACATTTTTATTGAAAATATCAAAGGTCAAGAAGAAAGGAGGGGTATGAGAATTGGATCGATCTCCAATTAGAATTGCATTTGAGGCATCAATCTCGTTAGGAGTATCATCTAGAGGCTTTACTTTTCCTAATGAGGATTTTGCAGTTGGCAAAGGAGATGTAAGGACAACATTTAATTCTTCTAGAAAAAAATTTTGTTGCTTCTTAAGTTTGATTACCTCATACATGGAAATATTGGCTTTCACTTTCTTCATATCTTCCACAATATTATACTCTATATCTTTATCAGAAACAATATGAGTTTTTGATGTATATGGAGAATTGGAAGAGGATGAGATGGATTCAATAGATTTGGGGAGAGACTTCTTCGTTGTATTTTTATCCTTTTTGATAGGATTAACTGGTCTCTATTTTGCACTTGAAGAAGGTGAATCAATGGATTTTTTACTCCTAGTCTCTACAAGTAAGGTTTCTTCTTCTTCCTCATTTTCTAATGTAGTAAGGATGAAATCCCATAATTTGTGTGCTTCGACTAGATCTTCTTCTTTTTGGAATTGTCGGTAGATAATGGTATTTCTTCCTCTTCCTCCTCTTGATCAGATTCAACATTTGATATGACATTAGGAGGTTGAGGGTTTATTGTATGAGATATCCTAAAATATTGGAAAGTTTTTAGAAGACTCATCTACCTATTTTTTTAATATCTACCATGTCATTTGACATAGATTTAAGAACATTTTCTAATCCTTCAAGATCAAAAGGATCTTTAGGATTTTTCTACTTTGGTTCCTATTTAAAAGTCACTTTCTTAGATTTCCTCTCTTCTTGAGCAGTTTTCTTTTCTAAGGCAAGAATCTTTTTTTCTACAGCTATCAACTCTTTCATATTATCAACTAAAGTGGCTCTTTTAGCCATGTCTACAAAAATTGTGATATTAGAAGGAAGAGCAGAAATATACCACTCAATTTGAACATCAACACCAAGTTTAGAGGTATCTAGAATTTTATTTAACACTTTATTAAACCTAGAATTGAAATCTTTGATTTTCTCATTGGGGTTGGATTTAAGGTTGGATAGATCATTTATTAGAGTAGCATTTGTGCAATCATCACCACACTTGGTTAAAAAATGTTCTTGAAATATATCCCAACTGGTGATGGATGCTTGTGGTAATGAGAAGTACCACGAACCTACAAATCCTTCAAGGCTATATGGGAATAATCTTACTACACAATGTTCTTCTATTACTCCATTAATATTGATGGCGAGCATAAAATTATGGAGATGTTCTTCAGCAGGAAGTCCATCAGCACGACTGAAATTTGGTAACCATCTTTCAGGGTGCTTAGGTAGAGGATGGATAGGTGCTTCCATCTGAATAGCTGCAGGACTAGTCCATAGTCTAGCTGTTGGTGGGTTTTGTTTCCTACCGACCATTATGGGAATTTGAAAAGAAGAAGTTGTAGTGGTAGAAGAGGCTAACTATGTGGAAGAAGTAGCCCCTGTGCTAGTACTTCTTGAACTAACACCTGTTGGTTGGGAATGAATGATAAGGATTAATGGATCAGCTAGATGAGAAAAAAATAATGAAGCGGAGTGAAATAAAGGTTTTTTTGGTGGATATGAAGATAAAATCTCACTAGTGGATGATTTAACTTCAAATTTTTGGGTTCTTCTTCGGTGAGAAGGTAAGGGAAAATCAATTGGAATTACCCTAAATTTATCACTTTGAGAACGAGTCAAAATACGTGAAGTGGGAAAAGATGAGGATACACTACCTTCAAATAAGTCATAATAGTGAGTCTTTTCTTGAGAAATATAGATTCCCTCTAATTTCTCAATTGAAGTCTGAACTTCAGGTAGCTCCTGTAAATGAGGTTGATCGTTTGTCTTAGGGTGTGTACTAGGATATTTTGTTACAACTTCCGGTCTAGAGGTTGTAGATTTCGAGTGAGATCTGGAAGTCAGGAGAGATTTTGAGGGCGAATGACTCTTCAGATGACCTTTTGATTTGGGATTATTTTTTATTTCCATTCATAGTTGGGGGGCCTCCTTCTAGTGCCAAAAATGTTGAAGGCTGGAAGTTGACTGCCTCAACATCAGGGAACAGCACCCGGTCAGGAGCTTAAAGTAACTCTGTTTCCGTTGAAATTGGCGGGTTCGACTGGATATAAAGGGACCAATTTATCGTTTTAAGGAGATTTAATATAGTAACATAATGAAAACTGATGAAATGATTTTACAGCTAATGGTAAAATTACTGAATAAACTTATTCTAATTATTTCCCGGGATAGTACATCTTCACATGTGATTCAAAGAAAGATTTCACAAAGTAAATAATGATATAGATCATTCAATACTTTAATGAATAGAAAGAATATATGATAAACTAAATTAATTAAATAGTTAATTAATTTAGTTAGTTAAAACTCAATCACACAAAAATATCTCGTTATCTCATACATAATCACAAATCATCCAATTCTTCGCATCAATAGTGATAATGAATGATCGTTTTCAAATCATTTATATGATTAAATAACACATAAGAGCTTCATTATCTAAATCAACAATACATAACGATATCACAAAGATAATATTACCTGATGCATTATCACTTTGCTTATGAAAAATGTAGCTTTCAGGCTCAACTTCTTAATTATATAACTTTGGATCAAACAATAATGCAAGTTCAAAGCTGTCTTCTAAAAATTCTGGACCCCTTTCTAAATGCAGGAAAGGGGTTTAAATAACCTATTAATATTACAAAAATAGTAAACATAAAATAAAATTCTTCAGAAAGTTTTAACAAACTAAGATAAGATAAAGGACAACTAAATTTGTGATATGTTGCAACAAGAACTCATGACTGTGCTCCAGATTGATTCTTCATCTTCTCTCTGAGATTGTATATGTCCGTGAGTGGCTTCAGCTAGGGGGGATGTATCGGCTGCATATGTATTTGTCTAGTAAAAACTAAATCATTAAGTGCTGGAAGAAGTTATATTGCTGCGTTTGAGAGACACCTCAACACGAGCCACTGACAATGGGGCTTCACCAGAAAATGCCAATAACTTTCAAGGTTCACTTGCGATAAAATCTGAATGCCTTGAACCTTTTGTTCAGATGTTTCTTGCCAAGATTCTTTCAAAGCTTTGGCATCTAGAAAGGTGTCCTTTGGGCATTCCTGAATTAGTTTGGCTTGCAATAAAGTATCTGTGATGTATTCGGTGAAATTTAAGGAAGATTTCTGGCTCTGATAATAGCCATCTTTGCCTATTTCATTTTGATATCTCAGTCACCAAACACGATATCCTTATGTGCTTCTTCAATCTGAGGAAGATTAGATGATCTTCACGGAGCCCTATCTTGCCAATCTATATACTCAAAGATTTTCTTTTTGATATCTTCATAAAAACTCCTCAAATCGGACAATTTATTTACTAAAGAATCGTTGGTCTTTGACAAGTCATGAATTAAGGCCAATTTGTGACAAAAGATGGCCTGCTGCTTTGTTAATAGTATGTCCAGTTCTGATGCTTCCTTGTAGACTTCATTTATATCTGGATTTTCTCTTAGTTGGTCATTCTTTGTTGCAAATGTAATACTTGTTCATCCTTGTGCGTCACTTTAGATTCAAATTGTATCTTTAAATCATTAAATATTTTCTACAGCTTGGTAAGATTTTCTTGCCATTGTTTCTCAATCGCTTGTTTTTCTATCTAAAAAGTTTGTTCCAATTGGACAATCCTTTGATCCTTTTCCTTCATTAGAAATTGTACCTCTGCATCTTTGTCAATTGTAGCACTAGCTTAAGATCCTGCGAACCGAGATAATATGTTCAATTCTTCGTCTGGGGCTATCTGAGTTCCTTTCCAAAGAACTTAAAAAGGAGTCTCATTTGTAACTAGCGCTTGCGACTATTCTAGCTTTCTTTTCTTCCTTAACCTGCTCATTACTGCTTTATGCTTTGGACTGTTAAATACATCCAAAGTGGGGATTTCTTAAATCTTGAGGACTATCTCGGTAATAGGAAATGCAAGAATTATCTCCATATCATCAACAATAGTTGATTGATTGAAAATCTCAGTATTAATATTATTCTCGAGATTTTTAGGAATAGTATCCCCTTGGAAAGCCTCAACAGTATGTTATCACAAAACCTTGATCTGATAGGCTGCTGATTAGGAAGGTCTTGTGTAACTCTTTCAAACCTACTTTAGGCCGAGGCTTAGCCTCCTCAACCTGAGAGGGCTCTCTCAAAAGGGTTAATGATTTTGATTATAGTTAAGATGGCTAGCTCTTGTGAAACAAATGTAAAAATATGAATGGTGGAAACACAATTAAAATCTATCCATTGGGCTTATGGAGTCAGAGCATGTTTTACTACAACAAGAGATCAACTTACATGGAAGTCAGGGCATAAAGAGTTTTAATCTACTAGCAAAACAGAGACATGATATAGGAAACATAGTTTATGAACACATGAAGGAAGTTAGAGCATTATAAATGAATTCTAAGTAACATGTGTTCATACCACTGCAAGTGAGCAAATGAAGAAATCCATGAGGAAGTAAAACACATAAAACCCTCTCTGAATCCTGAGTAGTAAGGCCAAACTTCTGCATTAACATAAAACATACAATGTTCTGCAATAACATAATATGAACTGTTTCTCTTGAAATTTCCAACCCTTAATACATTAGTTCTTCTCCCATATATAGATTTCATGTAGATTCCTTCCTATAGCATGAGGGGAATTCGAATTCCTCCTAATTTGACACCTATTGACACTTCAAACTAACTATTTAATACAAAGGACAGCTAACTAGGAGTCCTAGAGACCTAATACAACTAGGAGTGTAACTCCTTATTATGATTACAACAACCTTATCTAAACATTTAAAGCATTCTTTGACACCTAACACTCCATGAAGTCGAATTTGATGGTGCTCATAACCTTCCAGCTAGCCCTTGATGACCCATCCCTTTGTTGTTCCTAGAAACTAGGAAACTGTCCCTTGCTCTGTTCTGGCTGAAAAATGGGTCTTGGGACAGAGCTCATAACTTCTCAAACAAAACGTATTAGAAAAACTGAAGGAGGCTTTTGTGAACCAATCCATGCTGAACAAAAACCTCTCTTGGATTTTTGAAACACCTTCCATACCTCCCAGAATGTGTCTTTGAAAAACAGGTGTAAAACAGAGAAATATGCTTGTGAAAAACTTGCACCTACAGCAGTTTCGTAGCGCAAGTTTAGCCACCCATTTCTCCCGGATCATAATGGATTTGAAGAAACTGAAAGAGGTTTTTCTATTTCAGTGTGTTAGGAATAAAAAACTCTTTCAATTTCCCAAAATATGCTTTCCATTGCTCTAGAGACCTCCTGGAAGTTGACTACCTAAAACAGTTTTTCTCCTGAAAAAGGCTGCTTCAGTGATTTCGTAGTGCAAGGTTTGGTATGTGTCTATGTCTTCATTTCTTGAATTTTCCTTTTGATTAGGGCTCAAACCTTCTCAAGTGATATTATTACACCTCTGCAGCAACATCCCTTTCAAAATAATCCTCTTTTTCTTTCAAGATAGATCC
Organism: Pinus taeda; assembly: GCA_000404065.3. Classification (NCBI taxonomy): domain Eukaryota; kingdom Viridiplantae; phylum Streptophyta; class Pinopsida; order Pinales; family Pinaceae; genus Pinus; species Pinus taeda. The sequence continues at coordinate 11,506 of APFE031689061.1, forward strand.
TCAAAAAACAAAACTGTCACCTTCAACAGTTTCGTAGCGCACATAGTGTATTTTTGTGAGTTTGCGCTACGAAAACTCCTAGTTGATTTCGTAGTGCATGTAATTTTTGAAAAAACCTTAACACATGACACTTTGAATACGTGTGGGACCAATGGTGGGTAAAACAAGATTGTTGACCATATTTAACAAAGGGAACAAGACTCCATCCTTAAAAGAAACAATGAGAATGACCAAGACCAATTCTTCCTTACCTTACCCTTTTTCTTTGAAATATTTTCAGTGATAACACAGTAAACGAGGTTGTCCCTGTAGTCTCTGGAACCTGCTCTGTCTCTCTTCTTACTGTAACTTTCTCTTCTTGTATATCGGCTGAGACATTTGTAACCTGAGCTTCTTATATTTTCAAAACATGGTTGAACTCCTCCCATACTTCATCCAATTTGTTCTCCTCTTTGATTTCTCTTGTTTGCTCAACAACTACAGTAGTTGTTTCAGAGACTTGGGAAATAATTGGAGCTTTTGAGGAGGAAGTTGATGCATCCGATGTTTCTGAATTTTGTCGCAATTGCTTTAACAAGAATTTAGGAAAATGGGCTATTATTCACTGATGATATTGATTGAATATAATCAATTCGCCAGGACTTAGACGGTCTGATGTTAATTTCTCTAGCATACAATATTATGGAACCATTTCAAACAAATCATCAAACTTGTTAGGCTCGTTCAAAAATAGTTTGAGCTTAGCCTGTGTTGTAACATATTTCGCTACACCATGCGAGTCATATGGTCTATTTAGTATGGTTGGAAAATTAAAGGTTATTAATTGTTCAATTTCAATTGAGGAATGTTTGAAATTTTCAAAGGCATAGGTACCAAAATAAATGGGAAAACATGGCCAGGTGGATTTCTTGGCATCTTTAATTACTTTAGTTAAGCCCATACCAACTGTTTGATAAGAAACCTCCTTGGCTAGCATCTTATTTGGGACAAAAAGGGGAAAGCATGAGGATGGGCAAGGCTACCAAAAGCCTTAGTGTAGGTACATGATTCTTCCCCAAACCACTTTGCTGTAGGCTTTAGGTCTTTATTGGCTTTTGTAGTAAGTCTAGGGGATTTCTTGCGAAAGACTTCTTGGTGGATAGGGAGCATGACCTCATGACAAATTTTGTAGAAGTGAGCATGGTATTTCGATTCCCAAAGGATATCGAGATAAATAGATATAGGGCTAGGAAATTGGTCTATCCATTTCCATCCAAAAGATGGAAAATCATAAAAGAAATAAATTGCATCCATGAGATAGGCACTCATAAAGAAAGGAGGAGTCATTATTTCAAGAACATTGCACTTTTGTCTTTAATTGCGGATTTGGGTGGTCAAATTATTGGATAATATAGTTGCCCAATCCATGATATAGCCATCAACAGAGGCTTCTATCAATGGCACCCATTCTTCAGAGAATTTTTGTATATTTAGATAACCATATAGGCAACATAACATAGCAACAATATGAGAGAAAGGGCCAACACTGGAGGCTAATGAATACATATCCCTATCCTCTCACTTGTTTTTGTCTAGGTCCCTTCTCCATTCTCTGATCAAGTCCATAGGGTTCAGTTTTTCGTGCATGAATTTCTGGATGAATCGTCTATCATACCTATTTTGAGGTGGAGGTAGATGATACATTTTCCTCAAACATTTAGCTTTAAAAGACCCAATAACTATCTTCATTGGCATTATAAATTTTCTGTCTGTGATGTCCATTTGGTCGACAAACCATCTCACCATATCTGTATATGGTATAATTTAGGGCAGGCAACAATTTTGTGAAGAAATGAATTAACCACATCATTCCATGTGACGTCATTACTTGGAGGAGAATCATCAATAGTAGTAGCCTATTTCACAATTATCCTCATATTTTCATCCTCGAATAGTTGGTATATCATCTCCCAAGACGCAGAACCTGCATCCGGAGTGCATGTACTATCTGTTAACAAGGGAGACATCTCAGACACTTCTTCAGGTGGCAAGACTGGTTCTTGCTGTATTACAGACTTAATTATTGTCTTGCTTATTCTTGACATGTCCTTTAACTACTCTTTATTAGGATTTACCTGTAAAGAAAAAAACCAAGATAAGAAACAAGAGCTTCAAAGGATGCAAATAGTCATATCAATTCAATGCGAGTTATATGGAATTAGAACTACGCAGATTGGTCATTTAAGTTACAAATGTTTGTTCACATGATACTAACATTTGTCATTATATTGAAAAATATTTTATCAACGTGTGGTATCAGGCGACATTACATAGCTTAGCAATATGCAATTTCCAAAAAGTATATAGGCACAGGATCAATATTAGCGAAATACCACAATTTAACAGAATGCGAAATCTACATCCATCAATTGATGGAATGCGATATTGGCTCTTGACGGAATGTGATATCAGCTTGGCATTTCGCATTGCGGCTCATCTCTTATCGCAATTTCACAATTTTGCATTTCGGCATTTCAGCTTTTTTAGCAATCGACTTATCGCTTATGACAATTTCACAATTTCGCATTTCGACTTGTCGACTATTTTAGCTTTGCAGTTATCCTTTGAAATCACTAATACCATGCATACCTTTTATAAGGACCTACTCTTTTGTAGATTTTTCATTTATTTGTTCTGATTTTGGTATTCATTTAGACTTGTAATTCATATTCTAAAACTACAAAAGGATTCCTAAAATGATTTTATGACCTTATTCATAAATTTTATTGTTTGATTCAAAAATCAAAGAGTAAAATAACACTTATCTTATTTTATCTAAATAAAGAAGGATTCTATCCTAAAAATTTTAAAGGGTCCCCATTATTCTTTCTCCTAAGTCTAAAGATAATGTGGGGTTGTTGAGTACCACAACAGATTGTGAAAATAGGAAGGTAAACTTTTGAGAGGCATAACCTTTGCATACATACTCCAATTGTTGTGATTCTTGTGTTGTTGGAAAGGTCTTTGTGCAGAATATGAAAAAAAAATGTGTTGTGCCAAAGTGAATTTTTTTTTACCCTTAAAAAACATCATTTGAAGCCTCAAATTCTCCAGGAAGGTTCCACACATTGATTTACCAAACTAGGTTCGACTGGTAAAAGTGGTCTTGTGAGCTGACTCCTTCACATTTTCCACTCTAAAAGAACATAAGATGGATGAAAACAAATATAACATCGAATTGGGATCAATGACATCCCTCTTTTGATCACCAAATTTTGTAAATTTAATGAAAGGATGATAATGTTGGAGGGCCAACATGGATGTTTTACGAAGACCATTTGATGTAAAATATATTATTTAATTAAATGATAAATTGTTAAATCTAAAGAATAGGAGAAAGCTATATGGATCCCAAGGCCTGAAAGGATAAACTTCTTGGGTAAGTCAACACAAGATATTGGGAAGTTTCCTATTTCCTTGAATTTAATGATTTTGACTGTTGATATTCAAGTTGAAATACCCACCTTCTAAAGTAGTTATGAGAGAGAAGGGGGAGGAGGTATTAGATTACCCCCAAGCATGGATTATGTACCATGCGCCAGGTCTTGTTTGAATCTGGCAGGTCTTGGTTGAATCCAGATGAATTGGAGGAGACCATGTGTGTGAATGTGAATTGAGGAACTCATGGGGTGCACCTATGACTGGTGATCCTAATTGAGACACTTTGAAGCAATGAATTCTGAATTGTGTTTGTATTTTGAGCATGAAAATCACTAAAAATAGGGAGGATCATCAAGAGAATAGTAGGAAGTGCTTAAGGGGTCTCTCTTGTTGGAAATAACAACAAGAAATGCTAAAAATAGAAGTGTTAAAAATAGCACTGCTATAAATAGCAGTTTGGGTAGCAGCGCTGGATTGAGCAACAGGGAATGAAAAATGGAAGTGCTAAAAATAGCATTGCTATTTTTAGCAGTTCGGGATGGATTCCAATTTTAGTTAGTCCCTGGACTAAAATAGGAAGTAAAATTCGAATTTGAACTTAATAGCTGTTTGAAAATAAATTAATTAATTCACCATGAGTTAATTAGTTGTGAAAAGTCAAACATGAAGTCTATGTGAGGACATGCAACAATTTCTCCATTAATTGAGGAATTTATCCATCAGTTAAAGAGATAAGGATGAGTTCTAATTTGAGTTACAATTAGTTGGCTCAGTTAACTGAGTCACGTCCAGTTAGATTGATTTAAACATTTTGTTTAAATTAATGTGCGTTCAGTTAGTTAATGCTTGCATGCATGTAACTGCTGCACTTCAGATAACTGAATATTCTTTCATGAATAACTCATGCATGTCAGTTCAGACAGAGACCCAGTTGATATCAAAGGAGGGACAATGTACTATCAGTTGGATGGATTTTTCCTATAAAGGAAGCTCATCCATGGAGAAGGATTTATCTCCTTCAGGATTGCGTAGTTAGATCAAAGGTTAATGAGTGTGTGAAGAGGCCAATTCACACAAGTGGCTGCGATGGACCCCAAGGAGAATTGCGTAAAGAAATAGGAGGCTTGGAGGGCACAGGATTAGGTTTGAGAGAGGCCTTTGACTGTCTATGAGCAACAGAGGGATTGCAGAGAGAGCAGGATAGCTTGTGAGCTGATTCTTTTTGTAATCCGGACTATATTTCCACTTGTATGATAATACAGATTTGGGGTTTTAGGCTGAGGATTTCCCCTGGTTATTTCTTCTGTGTTATGTGTGATTGCTTCTCATTCTCAGTTATATGTGTTCTCATTGATCTTGCTCAAATTGATTAAGCTTTTGCAAAGTGTTGTAGAAGTAGATATTGTGTTGTGTTTTAGTATATTGCATAATCTGTTGATCTACAGTGGGAATTTCTACATGGTACCAAAGCGAGGTTTTGTATAAAAGGTTATATATGGTATCAGAGTAAAGGTGATCAGAGTTATGAATGGTATACGAAGAAGAGAAATTGAAGTAAAAAAATAATAATTGGGCCGCGAGTTTTCAGAGCAGATATGATTTTTTTTTTTGTTGCAAAATTCCCAGAAAAGAATAGTAGATCTAGATTCCTTGAGGAACAATACCCAAATTCAAAAAAAAAATTGGCTGAATTGGAGTTCGGATGAGGGAGATATCACTGATTTAAAATCATCTCTTTTTCCCTAAAATTTCGTGACGACGGGACATATAAAACAGATTGGTGTGCTAGCCAAGACCCTGTATGATCTTGAGGTTCAATATGCATGCAAAGCCTTGAGGATCAAGGCAGAAGTTAGATACTTGGTGGTTGAGAGGGAGAGTAAATTACCTCTCAACATGCAATGCCAAAAGAAGTCTTAGATAATTGTGGAGGAGCCAAAATTGATGAAGCAACTTCAGGAGGTTGTGGAGCAGCCACAACTAGAGAAGCTGAGAGGAGACCAAGTGGAGGCATCCACTCATGCAGAGAAATCTAGTAGGGGGAAATTTCGAGCCAAGTGGGCAAAGGGATCACATGCATCCATACCTCCTAGTTGGAGGTGGGGTGATGTGGAGTGATAGTCCCAAGAAGGCTGGAATAGGGGTAGGATCTTTGAGGTACCCAACCTATTTGATTAGACCTTGATACAGGAGTCCCAACTAGGAGTAGCAAGATTGGCTGAGTGGGTAGAGAGAGATGTGGATGGAGTGGCAGAGAGAGCTACGGTGCAGGAGTCCCAGTACTGTGTAGAGCTAGCAGGCTGCAACAACATGAGAGGCACAGGAGTGTTGCACCAGTGCAGGATGGCATAGAGAGGTGTGCAATGGTGCGAGATGCATGGTGTGTTGCAGTAGCTCAGAGGTCATAGAGGGATCACTTCTTAGTAGCAGGTAGAGCTTCAACATCAGAGTATGTTTTTAGCTCAACAGAGAGGTTAGTGGGGAGTTCTTTTGTTTCTAAAGTTGTTGGAGCAACCACACTTGGAAGAAATGTTGCATGCAGAATATTCCAAAGATACAGGATCGGGTTCGAGTTGAATGCCTTTCTTGTTGAGAGGGAGTTTTGAAAATAGCAACAAGAAATGCTAAAAATATAAGTGCTAAAAATAGCACTGCTATAAATAGAAATTTGGGTACTAGTGTTGGATTGAGCAACGTGGAATGAAAAATGGAAGTGCTAAAAATAACATTTCTATTTTTAGTAGTTTGGGATGGATTTCAATTTTAGTCAGTCCCTGGACTAAAATAGGAAGTAAAATTTGAATTTGAACTTAACAGCTGTTTGAAAATAAATTAATTAATTCACCATGAGTTAATTAGCTGTGAAAAATCAAACATGAAGTCTATGTGAGGACATGCAATAGTTTCTCCATTAATTGAGTAATTTATCCGTTAGTTAAAGAGATAAGGATGAGTTCTAATTTGAGTTGTAATTAGTTGGCTCAGTTAACTGAGTCAAGTCCAGTTAGATTGATTTAAACATTATGTTTAAATAAATGTGAGTTCAGTTAGTTAATGCTTGCATGCATGTAACTGCTGCACTTCAGATAACTGAATATTCTATCATGAATAACTCACGCATGTCAGTTTAGACAAAGACCCAGTTGAGATCAGAGGCGGGACAATGTACTATCAGTTGGATGGATTTTTCCTATAAAGGAAGCTTATCCATGGAGAAGGATTTATCTCCTTCAGGATTGCGTAGTTAGATCAGAGGTTAGTGAGTGTGTGAAGAGGCCAATTCACACAAGTGGCTGTGATGGACCCCAAGGAAATTTGCACAAAGAAATAGGAGGCTTGGAGGGCAGAGAAGAAGGTTTGAGAGAGGCCTTTGACTGTCTATGAGCAACAAATGGATTGCAGAGAGAGCAGGATAGCTTGTGAGCAGATTCTTTTTGTAATCCAGACTATATTTCCACTTGTATGATAATACAGAGTTGTGGTTTTAGGCTGAGGCTTTCCTCGGGTCATTTCTTCTGTGTTATGTGTGATTGCTTCTCATTCTCAATTATATGTGTTCTCATTGATCGTGCTCAAATTGATTAAGCTTCCGCAAAGTGTTGTAGAAGTAGATCTTGTATTGTGTTTTAGTATATTGCATAATCTGTTGATCTACAGTGGGAATTTCTACATCTCTTTGTGTTGTGTAAGCCCCTATTGTCCATACCTTATTGTGTGAATAGACCAATTGTGTTAACTAAGGAAACTGGAAAAGAACCCTTAAACTAAGTCGAGTATAGCAAAAATAAATCTATTTTCTAGTTATGGTAAAGAGGGAGGGTTGTCGAGGGAAATGCATGAAGTGGAGAAGGGGTCTTCCTTTGTGCTATGTATGTTGAGTGTGTGTTATATTCTTTCCATGACTAGCTCCACATGTGAAGTAGAGGGGGGCGGTAGCCCACCTCTATGGGGTCTGGGGAAACGCTCCAAGATTTTTTTTTTGAACCCTATATTAGGTGGATGAACCTACCTATGGTTTTGTGCATGGATTTCGCACATGGTTTTGGGCATGATGATTTTCTGTCCATGGTATTTTGTAGATCCAGTCAAGGGTGTTGTGTGCGGAGCATGATTTTTCAGAGGTCTTTGTTTCAGCCGGATGTACACCCCTCC
>APFE031689070.1:21322-35094 GCA_000404065.3 Pinus taeda
TTTGTCATTTGAATCATCCAAGAATTGTTCATTTATGTAATGTAAAGGAGGTTACCCCCTCGAAGAGGCTGAATTCTAAGGCGTTGATCTATCTTTTCTATCTTTTATTGAGCTGGTTTCATAACAAAAATTGTTATCATTGCTTTAGACATCTACATCGAATTATACTTGATTCTTTCAAATGCAAACTTGCAGACCACATTTTGTAATTTTTTCAATTTTAATAGATTCATTTTAAATAACTCAAGACAAAACAACTTTAAACAAAACCTAAGAATCATATACTAACATTATAGGAATGATTGAATAAGAAATATACCAAATAAATGCAAGTATGTAAAACATTTAAAAGCATCAAGCCTTGCATGCATCATGCAAATTGTGGGCCATGTTTTATAATGCAATTTTATCTAACTTATGTAAATGTGCATTCAAAAAACTTTACATTAAAATTTAATTATCAACCGACATCCATAGTAGCCTTTCTATACGTGAATGAAAATGTACATGTACCATATTTTATAATGAAATTTTAAATTATCATTGTTTTAGACATCTACATCGAATTACACTTGATTCATTCAAATGAAAAATTTAGACCACATTTTTCAATTTGAAATTTTAATAGATTCATTTTAAATAAGTCAAGGCAAAACAACTTTAAACAAAACCTAAGAATCATCTACTAACATTATAGGAATGATTGAATGCAAAATGTAGCAACTAAATGCAAATATGTAAAACATTTAAAAACATCAAACCATGCATGCATCATGCAAATTATGGGCCATGTTTTATAATGCAATTTTATCTAGCTTATGTAAATGTGCATTCAAACAAATTTATATTAAAGTTTAACTATCAACCGACATCCATAGTAGCTTTTCTATACACGAATGCAAAATGTACATGTACCATATTTCATAATGCAATTTTAAGTTATCATTGTTTTAGACAGATACATCGAATATACTTGGTTCATTCAAATGGAAAATGCAAACCACATTTTGTAATTTCCAATTTTAATAAATTTATTTTAAATAAGTCAAGACAAAATAAATTTAAAGAAAACCTAATAATCATCTACTAATGTTATAGGAATGATTGAATGCAAAATGTACCAACTAAATGCAAATATGTAAAACATTTAAAAGCATAAAGCCATGCATGCATCATGCAAATTTTGCTCCATGTTTTATAATGCAATTTTATCTAACTTACGTAAATGTGCATTCAAACAACTTTATATTAAAATTTAACTATCAACTGACATCCATAATAGCCTTTCTATACATGAATGAAAAATGTACATGTACCATATTTTATAATGCAATTTTAAGTTATGATTGTTTTAGACATCTACATCGAATTATACTTGATTCATTCAGATACAAAATGTAGACCACATTTTGTAATTTTCAATTTTAATATATTCATTTTAAATAAGTCAATACAAAACAACTTTAAACAAAACTTAAGAATCATCTACTAACGTTATCAGTATAGGAATGATTGAATGCAAAATGTACCAACTAAATGCAAATTTATTTCATTGCACTACATATTCATGAACTTAAATATGTAAAACCAAGTTTTAAGCATCAAACCATATATCATGCAAATTATACCATGCAAAATGTACATGAAATCCAAAATTAGCATGTATTAAATCATAATAAAGAGTTCAACATTTAAAAAATGTCCAAAATTTTAAAATATATAATTAAAATTTGTCAAATAGTAAGATGCATCAATTCACAAGAAAGTGTTTTAATTTAAATATCTCCAAAATTTATATCATGATAAAAGTAAATATAACATTAAAAATCTATCAAATAAAAGGTTGTATCAATTTAGACAATCTCATTAAAATATATGATCTATCAACCTCCTTGTGCTCTCCTCTAAATCATGGATGCCCTTAACAACATGTGTAATTTCATATATACATAAGATTTTGTACTTCAAAATTAAATTTTAATGTTTTAAAATTAAATGAGAATGTAAGATAATCAAAACAAACTTATAAAAAAATTTAAATTCCATGCAATACCTCATGGTGTTCACCCTCAATTGTGCCCTTTTGGTGTTCATCTTGCATTGCATTGTCCTGGATGCCCTGTACAATAAATGTACTTAAAATGAGAATATGAGATCATAAAAAAAAATTATAAAAAATTTCAAATTCCATGCAATACCTCATGGCGTTCGCTCTCCATTGTGCCCTTTTGGTGTTCATCTTGCATTGCACCGTCTTGGGTGCCTTGTATAATAAATGTACATGTATATATTAGAAATTTTAAATTGCATGTATAAAAATGCATAAACTTACAATATTAAAAAAGTCAATACACCACTTTTCCAATTTTTTTAGATGATCCTATCCCCATTATCGACTCCATCGCTAAAGTCCTTGGACAATGCACATCATCTCCCCAACCTAAAATTCCAAAATTTTAAAATTATAAGATAAATATATAAATCATTTTTAATGAAACTTGCACTTCAATTTTTTCGGGTAGCAACTGGTCCCAGGTAAGTTTGGAACTTCTGAAAACATGGCAGTGTGAAGAGGGTGGCTAACAGAATCATTCGTCGCAGTTGTTCCTCAAAAGGGTAAACAATCAAGTGGAAGCGTATGATCGGCCAAAAGAGTGGAGGTGATAGTAGGAACACAACCAAGGCTCAAAAATCTGATAGCATGGCAATCGAAAAGGTCATTTACTAAAGGCGGGTTTATTTTTTAATGCGCTTGAACCTTGTGTTAACATATGCTCAATGGTGGGTTTATTTTTTAATGAGCTTGAACCTTGCAGAAACATTGCTCATGATAGTGGTCAAACATGTTCAATTTACCTTTTAACATGCTAGATTATTTCGATGGGTGTACAAACTGCTCAATTGCTCCATCAAATTGATTAGAAATACATATACATGCCTGAAAAAATGAACTAAAAACTAACATTTTACTTGAAGTACGTGAATAGTAACATAAAAAGTAGTTTTACCTCTCATTTTTACCACTTCATTTGGAATTTGGGATTTTGGATCTCTGGAGTGGTTTTCTCCCTCAAACTTTACCAGCTGATTTAGGGAGATCCGGTGGACTATTCTTCGCGTCGTCAGGACCAAGTAGGAGCTAACCCTGAGCTCTTCATTTTCATTCCATCCTTCTTTGATTTTGAGCAACTTTTTCCCTTCTTCTGGGCCCTTGGGGTTTGAAGAGCTAGACACTGGCCAGTTAGTATGCATCTCACCTTGCTCACAGGTAGGGTGCGATGGGCGCAGAAGGGAAACTTTACACAGTGATTTTTCATGAAATTGTTTACCTGTTTTTGCTCAAATCAAGATCCTAATTCATATTTTGTCTATGTTTCAGAGATTTATCAGATCAAGATGGTCATCATGTGGCATGAACGTGAACATTAAGAAGAGGACATGATTGCCTTACATGATCAGGGCACAGTTACTGCATTACAAAACTGTGGTTTACTCAAATTCTTCCGCATATCCAGCATGAGGCAACAAATTAGCTTGTTGCAGTACTTTCTCAATGCATGGGATCCAATCAACCAGGTATTCTAGATTAGAGGCAAATCTATTCTATTGACAGTCGAGAATATCTACTTTCTAACAGGGTTATCAAGGCGTGATGCCCCTCTCTCACTATAAGAATCCGCCCGTGGGGGTGAATCTATGAGGGATTATATTCGCCAGTTTTGTAGAGATGGATGTTAGCATAGTAGGGACGGCAATATCAATATCCAAGATTTCACTGATCGACCCTTGAGGACCATTTTATTCACCTTTTCTAGATTGGCTGGCAGCGCGGCTCTTCATTTGGCCAACAAATCTTATATGCAGTATGCCCTGGAATGCCTAGAACCAAAGGTGTTCAACTAGTGTGAGGTGGTACTCTCAGTCATAAAAGAACAACTCTCCAAGGTAAATAATGGAAGATCCAAGAACTTTGGCTACGATTCCATTTTTAATGCTTTTGCCTTGGAGAGGATTCCACTGATGCAGCCTTAGTACATTTCACTAGGATTGCCAGCACCGAGGGAACCACGGATGTAAAGGTGGGTTGATCTCATGGCCAGATATGCTGGTTAGTCATATATTTCTTTCTCTAATGCCTTCTTTGATTGGTTTGACCGTCAGAAGATGGCTTTGCAGATTATCCATACATTGGGATGGATTTCCAAGGCAACTCGCATTTGGCGTTACCGGCTGGTGAGCAGTGGAGTGTTATGGGTAAAATGATTTGACCATATCTTTGTTTGTCAATTTTATAATGTTTTTGTAATTTTGAATGTTATCAAGACTAATCAAACTCATATATTTGCAGATGTTGGGCCACTACGACCAGCGGCGTGCCCAAGGGCGGCAGCTGGCATTCTAGCAGGAGGGGTTGTAGGGAGGGCTGTCCTTCATGATCTAGACATAACAGAGACCTTGGTAGTGTTGCAGGATCAGATTGAGGGTCTCACTCTTGCTATTTAGGATATGAGGACCGACGAGTTACCTCTAAGGTTACAGTGCCATACTACTAGCGTGCCGAGTCGATGGACTAGGCTCTTGCATATGATTACACAGGCGGTGACATGCTATCACCAGCACCATTAGTCTAGGGTGCTTTTCTACATTCATTTTTGAGTTGCTTGGTCATATGACCGATTTTGTCTTGGACACAAAACATTTTGTAAAAAACTATAAACAGTTATATATTTTTTATTTTCGAAGTTTTATTTTGGTTAAGTTATGTGATCCTGATGCAAATGTTAATGTGAAATTATTTTCTTTACAAATTCTACAAATTTCTATCTAACACATAATTTTCTAATGAATCAGTTAATGTGTTTAAGTTTCTGGAAATGTGTTGATATTGAATGGAATCAAACTGCCTTTCCAAAATCCTGACTCTTAGGAACATACGATAGATAGATGGGTTCCGAACGAAATAGACACCAGTGAGCTGTAGAATGACGAGTTGTGAATCTAGCCTGAAAACAAGCCGTCGTATGCCATGTGAAATGGCATCAGAGAGAAGCTCCATCAATGCGCTATACGTAGCGATGTTGTTCATTGATTGACCAATACATATCCCCCTGAAACTCACTAACTCACCGCTTGGAGCAAAATTGGCCCAGGCTACAGAAGATAGGTTTTTCGTACTACGACTAGCTTCGTCGGTGTACCCAATGAATGTTTCCAAAAATTCCAACATCTACAACAAATGCAAAGTGGATTACCTAACCAAAATGACAACTCTTAACGAAAACAAAAAATGTAACAAAAGCATATCTATAAAGAGATTACTACACTTAATCAAGCATAGTAACGCTTAAGATACAACTCGTTTTGGGGTTGCGACAATGGAATCCCATCTCAATCCACCAGCTCGTAGGCTCCTTTTGTCAATACTCATTTAACAATGTAGGGGCCCATCCATAATGGTTTAAACTTACCTGCTCCCAATTTATCAGAGTCTTGATCGTACAACAAGACTAGTTCATCTTCTGAGAAGACAGGAGGCCTGACATTTTTGTCAAATTTCACCTTGACACGTTTCTTATGAGCTTTGTTAGCCAACGTGGCATCATGAAGGGTTTCAGCCAAGTGGATTAGTTCTAAGAAACGAGCCTATTCTTCTGAAGTTTCAGGAAGTAGATCGATTGTGAGCTTGAGAGATGAAATTTCGCACTGAATTGGTACGATAACTTCCAAACCATATACCAACTGAAAGGGCATAAATCTGGTCCAATTTCTTACCGATGTCATATATGCCCATAGAGATGAGTACAGGATTAAATGCCAATTCCGTTTGTGGACTCCAATCATTCTTTGCAGTATATGCTTCAGGACTTTGTTGATTGCCTCAACTTGTCTGTTAGCCTACAGATAATATGGAGTAGAACTATCATGGGACAACCCTAATTTGACAGTCAATTCAACCATCATGTGATTATAGAAGTGTGATCCATGATCTATGACTATAGCCTGTGGAACACCGAATCTAGAGACTACATCATTGAAAAAGAAAAGAGTAGTCGTTTCGCCACCGTTGTTTAATGTAGGCATCGCCTCGGCCCATTTTGTAAAATAGTCGACAGTGACTATGATGTACCCATGCCCCCCAGCCGATATGGGGTTAAATGTCATGAAATCTATGCCCCATTTAGTGAATGGCCCAACAACAACTACTGGATGCAGTGGTGTAGGTGGTAATCTAGTTTTGTGGTTGAAAATCTGACAAGCATGGCAACTTCTAACTATAATTATGCAATCTTTGAATATTATGGGCTAGAAGTAAACAACTTGTAAGATCTGATGTGTAGTGGCGTAACCAGATTTATGCCCCCGACATGCACTTGAATGAAAATCATTCAAGACTTTTTCAACCTCCTCATGCATGAGGCACCTTCGTAGAACTGTATCGACATCACGACGTTAAATTGTATCACCAACGATCATGTAGTCTTTGCTTGGTATCGAATATGTCAGTGTTGAGAGCGATAGGTATTAGGCCTAAAGGTTTGTGTTTGGAGATAGATCAGTATATCTCCATACTACAGATCGCTTGACGATATCAAAAATAGAGTTTCATCCATGATTGATGCTTTAGATGTTAAATCGCTGGACGACGATGGGAGGTCACAAAGTAACTCCACAAAGACTAGAGATTTCTTTGATTTGGATTTGGTGAATTCCAGATCAAACTCTTGCAAAATGGCTATCCATTTGGAATATTTTCCCTTAGCAATTGACGCAACAGAATGTAGGTCATGGGGTTGCAATCTGACAAAATGGTAGTTTTACGAAAGAGTATGTAGTGTCGAAATATCTGTACTACTTGAACAGTTGCTAGAGACAACGTTTCAACATAGGAGTACTTGCTTTCTGTATCATTTAAGTTGCCGCTTGAATAATACACAAGAGGATCTATTCCATTGTCTTCTTGTACTAAAACCATGGCGATGGTTGTATCTGTAGCAGCAAGATACAAGTTAAAACCTTTTTGATAGTCAGGAGCGTACATTAATGATGCTTTTACTAGGTAATCTTTTAAAGCATCAAAGGAAGCTTGTGTGACCTAATCCCAGTTGAAGGGTACTTCTTTTTTCAAAAGACATGTATAAACTTTAGCAAGTCCAACGTAATTTGGAATGAACCTCCTTAGAAAGTTGGCTTTCCCTTGGAGTTTCTGAATGTAAAGAAAATTTGTAGGTGCGGGCATGTCAATGATTGCCTGGAACTTACATGGGTTGAGTCGAGTTTTGTCCTTAGAAACTAGAACCAAGTAACCGACCAGAACCAACACAAAACACACACTGGTGCAGATTGAGTTGTATCTTGTAGTGTCGGCAACGTAGAAATATAGCTCTCAAATGCTACAGATGATCAGTTTGCTTTTGTGAATGAGCTGGTAGATCGTTGAGATATGTTTGAATGATGTGCTTATTGTCATGGAAGGCATAGTTCATTGCCCTCTAAAAGGTTTCCCCTACGTTCTTCAAATTGAAAGGTAATTTATGGTACAAAAATGTGCCCCATGGACATATAAATGCAATCTTCGACTGGTCCTGTGGGCGGATATTGATTTGATTGTATCTGGAAAATCCATCCATGAATGAAAAGATTTCGCATCTGGGACATTCATGAATTATATGGTCAATGAAGGGTGTAGGGTAGTTGTCCTTTGGACAAGCTTGATTTACATCCCTATAATCGACACACACTCTAATATTTCCTTTTTTTTCATCACAGGAACAATATTCGATGCCCAATCAGTGAGAGGAACAATATTTTTTCCCTTTCTTCTTACCCCCCAGTTTCTTTGGTTCTTTGCCCTTGTCATATGACACAACAATAACCTCTGAGGCAAGAAGTTTGTCATTCACTTTTTGACTAGAAACTGTGAGGGCTTTACCAGATGGAGCCTCTGTGGTCTGCGTACTCGAGGTACCAATCACGCCATCACCAACATGAGAGTCCCTGTTTGATTTAGGAGGGGGAGGAACAGAAAATTCTAGTCTAGGAGCATCAAGAATTTTGTCATAGAGCATGCCAAACTGAGTGTAGATCAAGTCTAAATATTGTGTAGAAGCAATGACTTGCTCTTCAGTGACAACTCCTCCCTTTTCCACATCTTCAGTAATAGAAGGTAATAATGACTTAATAAACCACTCAGCTAGAAGATGATCAGGAACATACATCTTTACCATTCGACGACGACATTGCCACTCATGAATATGATCAAATATGTGAGTGGTTGTCATCTGTTTGAAGTTGGTAAGGGGTTCTGTTCTCGTTTCATACCTTATGGGTAACTAGAATTGGGTTAGAAAAGTAGTGGCAAGGGCACTGAAGTTATCAAATGAAGCTCTAAGCAATTCAATATACCATTTCGCTGCTAGACCAGTTAACATTCGCCGAAAAAGGAAAATCCTATTTGAATCATCATTTAGGGTGTTAGATGAACACCACAAATGAAAAGTCATTACGTGATTCGATGGATCTTCACCTAGATTTCCATTGAATTTAGGAATATCAGAGGGAAGTTTATGAGGAATCATTGGCTACCAAGGGGCATATGCAATTGGATCATTTGTCAGTTGGTTCAAATCTGGTAATTCTAGAGTTGCTACAAAAGGCAACTGTTGATTCAGGTTTGATGAAGCATACCCAGGGTAAGATGGGATCGCCTGAGCAGTGGGTCTTTGCATACCAGCATAATGTATCTGATGCTGATAACTTTGATAAGGTTGGTGGGCATAACCATTATAGTATGGTTGTTGGTAACCATTTTGAAAATGTGGTTTCCCATTACCTACAAAGACTTGTTGCTTAGGTCCTTGGTAAACTTGTTGGATCTGTAGTTGTTGATATTGTACCAGCCATGGTTGTTGGACCATTTGTTGTTGCCCAATACTAGATGATTGATGAAGATGTGGAGTGATAGTACCCATTTGAGCCTGAGTCATTCCAGTTAAGGAAGCACTAATCTGAGGTTGTGATTGAGCTGTAGAGACAAGAGGTTGTTATATCGCAACCTAAGAGACTTGAGGTTGACATACAACAGGCAGTGCTTGTACTTGTGGCAGAGTCACAATAGTAGGTGTAGTGGTAATATTCAACACAATTTGGGTTGGTTGCATTGAATATACAACCCTTGGCTGTTGAGGCAGTATTCATATCCAACCACTGGATGTAATTCCAGTTTGACCCAAATTTTGGTGTAAACCCTCATATGGTTGCTCTCCAAGAGGGAACAATGAAAAGGCATACTGCCCCCCATATGGTGGCAATCTAGTGCCCAAAGGATATATCAGTCTTTGAAGGTTGGACTGCCCAAATTGATACTGGCATGTAGGATCAATTTGCTGAGTTTCAACATAAGAAATGCCATGTAGGATTCTGGATGAACAAATAGGAGTAGACCATGTTGTTCAAACATTCTCTGAGTGGAATCCATCTAGTGGTTGATAACTAGTTGGGACAGATGGTATACCAACAAACATTGTAGGAGAGGCAACAGGAAGTTCTACTATGGCCGTATCAGATGATACAGTCCTAGGTGTTGATGGTTGCTCAGACATATTTAATCTATCCAAAAGATTTCCTTGCGAATCGACGGGAACCTGCGATGAAGGAGGATTAAAAGAATTAACTTCAGGAATAGAAGGATATAAGTGGATCCCAGATCCAAAATGCAATGGAGTACAGGATGGAAGATCCTCTACTGTCTCCTCTATGGCAATCATTCCGGGTGGAAGAGGTAGACCGTCAGGTCCATAAAATATTTCTGGAGCTGAAGAAGGTATAGCTTCTGCAGTGACAGATATTGGAGGGATGACACCTTCTAAATTCTAGAACTCAGCTTCCAGATGTTTAGGCAAGTGGACTTCAGTTTCTAGATCAGCTCTAGCTGGAGTTGTTTCAGGTATAGAAGTGTCTACTGTAACACTAGGATCAGTTCTAATGTCCTCATGTAACCACGGATCTTCTTCTGTAAAGGCAGATGTAACAGAAATGATCAGAGTAACTGGAGTCTCTGGTGATGTTGAAAAAATAGTTTTAGATAAACCAGGAGAATTCAACTTAGTTAAACGAGACCGTTTTGCCCGAAATGGTTTCATTTCTAGAGTGAAAGACAGTTGAATCACTAGTCTCCATGAATGATGGGGTTTCGATTAACTTTCTTCCACGACCGTGAATTATTTGATCAACTCAAAATTAAGGGGAAAATGATGTTATTCCGAATTAAATAAATTTTAATGATGCTTTGACACAAATTTTCTTTTTCAATTTGTAAGAGTCGATAAAAGCTAAAAATGACTCTAGTTGCCTTCGATTTTTAATGAGCCTAAAGTGACAAGTGCTCAGATGGACCTTTTATTTTAAGAGGTAAAAAAGGAATGAAAGTGACTACTATGGAAATCTAGACAGAGGGATCACCAAACCAATCTCAAAACTACAATATACACCTTGGTTCTAAATTAAAGAGAAATTACCAAGGACTTACGTATAGCAGTCAATCTTCCCGAATGCTGTGTTCAGTGCATTGCGATCGATAGGGCGGCAAACACGGCTTCCTATCGATAAAGGATATCAGCCTATTGTGGTCTCCCAATATATACTCGATGGTATGGGGAGCACAATTCCATACTAACACTTGTCGTATCAAAGAGGAGGAATCACCCAACCTTCGATGAGAATGATAGTTACCAAGTTTTACAACACCAGAACACGTCTCTAGCCTATACTTCTATATGTGTTGCGTTAGGTTCCAAAGCGTTTTTATGTTCATTGAGATTTATTTTAGAGATGATCTTGTTTAGAAGTTTGTCTTTCAAGGTTCACCACATGATGTAGATGTAAAATTCCTAAATATGCAATCTAAAATGATAAACAGTCGTTTATTTTTTAGCAATGAAAATCCTAGCTACTAAGGAAAGAAGATTACTATTCTTTCAACAAAGAGAAAAAAGCACACACTAAATGCACTTTTCCTAAATCATCATTCACGCACAGTCTAAATGCAAATTCAAATGCATGTATTTTTTTTTCATTTCCTTAATGTGAGAATGCCAAAAAAGGAAAACTAAGTATAGATCTGAACTATTTTCTTCAAAGTGACATTTCGACAATTTCTTATCAAAATGAAAGGAAGACTAAAACGACACTTTTTGATTTCAAATAGAAAAATGCTTCGACACTTCAAATATTAACAATTCAAATTGAATATAATGACAAATTTACAATTAACTATCTAGAGGAGGAAGACTTTACGACACTCTTCTTTTTGACTCAAAATGATAGATATGACACTTTTTTGCATCAAAACTACAGTTCAATTTAAGCTACCTTTTGACTAAGGATTGTAAATGATGGACAAATACATAAAAACATTTAATAATCCTAATAAATGGAGGCTAAACAATGTAAAGGAAGGAGGCTTCAGCAATGAGATATTGATCATCAGTAGCAAAACAACTGAATAGAGCTGGAAACAAGGAGAAAAACCCAAATTTCAAAGAGAGAAATAGTATTACTCAGTCGCCGCACCTGTGCTTCTTTGAAACAAGGATGCATCTCACTTGCTACACATGGGAGGTGTGATGCATATTGGTTTCCAGTTACAGATAGTGCGATGGGCCAGGGAGCGAAACTGAGGTGGGATTTTCCTCAAATTTGCAGCTAAGTTCAGTGATTTAGGTTGAGCTATCATGAACAGTCAAGAACAAAGTACAGGGGTATGATCTTAGGAGGTTATTGAGCTACCACAAGGGCATTTAGAATGCTTTTAATTTAGATGTTTAGTTCATAAACCAACCCAGAGATTGACTGAAGCAGCATTCATATACTTTGCAATTGCATAGCAAGAGCAGTTCGAAGTCCATCTAGCTAACTTCAGGCTCCGTTTGTAGTTTATAAATCAAACAACAATAACAAACAAACAAACTATTTGCTCCCCAGCGGAGTCGCCATTTTGTTTCCGAGAAAACTAGTGTCTTTTTGATCTGCTAGTCTCACTAAGATTGGTAGCTATCTTAGAAACAAAAAATCAAAGCAATTTATGCTTTCCTCTATGTATGATAGATAAGAGAGAAGCAAAGGGGACCAACCTGGATCTTCCATTTGACTCCTTGCTTGATTTCTCTCTCCCTTGATAGAGCTTTCTATCCTCTCCTACTCATCTCGCTTTAGAGAATGCTTGTAGAGACAAAGTAACAAAAAACCATCAAAGCATCTCATTCTATAATATCATAAACAATGCAGAATTAGAAATACATTGAACATACAATTGCATTCACAAATAACAAGATTCACAAATAGACGATTGTATGGAGGAAAACTCAAATAACTTTATTAATAATAGAAGGGAGAATTACAACCCAGTTGTCTGATCCAGCATCATCCTCCCAACATCAAAGCCCTCTTCACCTCATGAAAAGCAAGAACACCCAACAATACAATGTTCCCTCTCAAAGACAGACTATCATCACTTCCTTACAAATTTCAACATTCTAGCCTCCAGATCTCTCAGATGAGGGATCCATTTATAGATGTATGCAAGGGTGTGAGTCATCTCTGGGTTTTTTATTAGTTTCATTCCACTCATAGTTCTTGGTTCCACTTGGAAATTTCATTGATCTCTTACTCATCCCTGGGCGAATTTAGAGAGGCAAGTGTCATAGGAGAAGTTTCTAGAAGATTCCCTGAGCATCCACT
Source organism: Pinus taeda (assembly GCA_000404065.3). Lineage (NCBI taxonomy): Eukaryota > Viridiplantae > Streptophyta > Pinopsida > Pinales > Pinaceae > Pinus > Pinus taeda. The sequence goes on from APFE031689070.1 coordinate 34,058, forward strand.
TAGCAAACTATCTCAGTGATTTGTCCATTCTCACTCATCACACCCTACAAAAGGCCTCTTCAGTATGCATCATACCTAGCTAGTGTAGGAGCCAGTATGCATCGCACCTTGACAGTGGAGCAGTCAGTATGGTCTAGTATTGGCCAATTCTGAGTGGTTTTTCAAGGGGAACTTTTGGGGAATGATGTAATCAATTGACTATAATCCTTTACGGTATGAAGAAACACTTTTATGGGTTAAAGAGCCCTTAGTTTATTGACATATAAGATTGGGGTTGTAGTGCCCAAATATGTCTATAACACCTGTGTTGTTAGTCCAATACATATACTTGGTGGCTAAACCCTCAATTCCCAGGCAGTTCCAAACGGATGACAAACTTTATGAGGTGAGCATTTCCAACAGAGATTCCCGGGGCCGTAAATAGTATGTAGGTAACAAAACCTATTTAAACATAGGCAAACCGCTTTAACATTGTTTCCACATGAATCAACATATTCCTGACGACTTTATCGGTGCTGATAGCCCATCGGCGAAGAGATTGTTGGATACCTATACCAATAGGTTTCATATTTCATGATTGGCAAACTCAAATGCCAAATATGCTCTGCTTTTCTGATACAAAGATCCCATATTTCCAAGGAAAGGCAAGGTGTGTACATGCCTACATGTTTATTAAATTTTGATGGATGGTCCAACAGTCTAATCTGGATCATGCCATGTTTCAATTTTCTGTTGTAGAATAGAGAAAGAAAGTCTGTCCAAACTCTTTAATCTTGGCAGATCAGTAGTTAGGTAGAGAAGCTAAGGTTCCCAACTGCTTAATCTGGGGCCTTGGAAGGCATAAGGGTAGTGCTAGATAGGAAATCAAAGGAAAAAGCCAATGAAAAAATAAAGGCAACAAAGGTTTGCCAAGTCCAAGTGCACCCTCAAGAAGAAACAAAAAATGCTAGCAAATAGTGGGTAGGTAGAGGGGGGTTGCAGAAGTGGGTTCCCCTCCAAGAATGAATTTTTGTTGATCAATACAAGGAAAACAACAT
>APFE031689078.1:0-22392 GCA_000404065.3 Pinus taeda
TTTCCACAGAACCAATACATTCAAATTGACTTGAAAGGGTATTTGGGTAGGAAATATAGTTACCAAAAGAGATATATTTGGAGTCCCAAAGGATTCCCAAGCCCCCTACATTACCCCTTGGATCCAGTGCTTTTGATTTCATTAAGTTTATCCTATGTTACCTTAGTTTTCAGCATGACTAAGATGTCTGGTTTAACCTATTGAATTTGTTCCTTTAATTACCTCAAATTACCCTTTGAGTTGAGGCCTCTTATGTTCCACGAGACCACCTTCATTGAGGAGGGGTGGTTTGAGAGTGCTGGAAGTATTCCGTGAGGACAATTGCTTGTCATCAGTTAACTAGGATAAACCCTCTTACTTTGATCACTTCACTGTTGGGTCCTCTACCTTTCTTCCTGGATCTCGAGTTGGATTAACCTTTCCTGGTGGGTAGTTTTTCTTCTCATATAGCCAAATCCATTTGGGAAGGGAATTCTGTAGAGGCTTGACGTTGTTCCCAATCTTTATAGATCATATGGAATTGATCTATCAAATATTGATGGATTTCTGCCCATCCTTCTTTTGCCTAGTTTCACAGGATAGCTACCATAAAACTTTCATTGGAGTTGAGTTGATCCATTTTGTCCTCATTCTCAAGGGTTTTTTGGACTTGGGAAAGAAATTGCTTGATTTCCTTGCATGTGGATAGCTCTTCTGGTGTTTTTCATTTGCTTGGTTGTTTGTTTTTAGGATTTTCAAGACATCTCTTGCGTTGCTTGAGATGGAGACATAACTACAGGTGCTTTTGGTTGATCTTTTCACTTAGATCCATGAGGAGAGAAAAGAAGTTTTCACAAGGAGAGCTTGGGGCTGTCAGAGTAGGGGGCAGTGGAGCCTGACAAGGGGGACCTTTGATGGTTGGAGGGTGTTGCCAAAAAACCTCCAAGAAGCCATCAAAGGAGGGATCAACTGGAGTAGTTGTCTCTTACGACCGTTGAGGGAAGTTGCGAAACAAGTATATATATTTATGACAAATTTTATGCTCATAGTCCAGTGGTTGAGACAAGAATCATCCTTATACTCAATTTGCATTGAATCTAGGAGGGGTTGTGAGATGTTCACGTAAACAGAAATCCTGGCATAGGAAGAGAACCATCGACATCTATTGATCTTTGAGACTTCAACAAAGTTTCATATGGAATTGCAAATCAATTCTAGGATGTCCATCTCCCAAAAATCCTCTAATAGAGAGTAAATTTAGATCCAGATGGGTATAGCTAAGAATTTTTCCTTCTCTAGATTGTAACAGGGTTCCTAGTGCCTAATGAATAACCCTGTGTTGTTCATGAAATATGACCCATTATCCAAAATTTTCTTGTGGACTTCTAGATACTCAAAGATCACTGTGAAGAAGCCTTTTACCTGGAGGTGTAGGTCACATTGAGATTTTTGCTGCCATTCGAGCTGGATCCAGTGGAGAATATCTAATTATTTGGGCCAAATTCTCGTAAATTTATAGATTATTACACGATCTTTCATAAATTTCCGAGATTGTTCCAAGTGGTGATTAGGGATCATAACTCGTAGGTTTTTTGTTGGATTTGTCTTGGGTGTGGAGCCTTATAATCTTGTTTATTCATAGGTATCACCATGTTGGACCCCAGTTCCTAACGAGGCGAGAAAATTGCTCATTTAATCGTCGTCATAGAGGAAACACCCTCGAAGCTAAAAATAGATGAAAAATTACCTTGCAAAATATTGTAATTTAGTCTGAGCCATTCATTAGCAGGGTGTTATGACAGTAGAAGTTATGTTTACTTTAGTGTTTTTTTCCCTAGAAGGAAATTCCTCGATTTATATGAGGGAATCGTATTGCGACTATGTCTATATACATTATGGGCGAGAAAGAGAGAGGAAATTGTGTGAGAGTGAAGAGGAAATTACAGAGGACTTGCTGAAGGTTTTATCTCTTCATTTTTCTAGGTAATATAAAGGAAGGACTGGTTGTTTCTCCTTGGACGTAGCCCAAATTGGGTGAAGCATGTATATCTGTGTCTCTCTTGTTTTATGTGTTTTCTATGTTTGTGTTCCTGCAATATTTTATGTGTTCCATTGCTCTGTAATATATAATTTTCTAATAAATGGTATCAGAGTTGAAGGTCTATTTAGCTAATAAAATCACAGAAGAGAAGGGTTCGAATGGGAGCGATGGTGAAAAAATAAATAAGCTGACGAGTATGAAAAAATAAATAAGCTGACGAGTATGACAGACGCAAAATGGGATATTCTTGACACAAAACCACTTGAAACAATATGGTTGTGCCTGGTGGCATCAGTAGCATTTGATACTTCAAAGGAAATGATAACAAAGGGCTTAATGACGGAATTGGCCCATGAAAAACCCTCAGCCTCAAACAAGGTATTTATTAGGAAGAGTTTATATAATATGAATATGCCAAAAGCTGGATCTGTTATTGAGCATTTAAATGAATTTAATACAGTTACTAATCAATTAAGTTCTATAGGGGTAAATTTTGATGATGAAGTTAGGGTTCTATTATTTCTATGCTCATTGTGAGAAAGTTGAAATGGTTTATTTATGGCCATTAGTAACTCTGTCTCTAAATCTAGTAATTTAAAGTTTAATGATGTTGTTAGTGTCATCCTTAGCGAGGAAAGAGGAAAGAGCACATCATATCTCAGTAAGTCAAGGAAAGTAATATCCAAGTTGATAGCGGGGATAGTGTGCTGGAAATGCGGGAAGAAAGGAAACCTGAAGAAGTATTGTAAGTCTCAGAAGGGAAAAAGAGAAGACACACAACAAGAAAAAAATAATGAAGTGAATGTGACAGGTGATGTGTTGCAAGATGCTTTGATTCTTTCACTGGAAAATATTATTGATGCATGGGTGGCAGATTCAAGGGCCTTATTCCATGCCACAACGTATAGGAAACATTTTCATGATTATGTTCTAGGAGATTTTGGACAGGTTCGTCTAGGTGATGATAAACTGTGTGAAATCATTGGAATGGGTAAGGTTTTTATAAAATAATAGAATGGAAACCAATGACTATTAAAGGAGGTAAGAAAGTTCCAGATCTAAAGAAAAACTAATTTCATTAAGGGAGTTAGGTGGTGAAGGTCGTGTGACTACTTTTACAAATAAACTTTGGAATGTCACTAAAGGAGCCTTGTTAATAAAGAAAAGAGAAAAGGTTGGTACATTATATTTATTTAATGCTATTTCTAATTTTGTTAATATTTTAACCTCCATATGAGCAAATACAACATTATGGCATCATAGGCTCAGGCACATGAGTGAGAATGGGATATAATTTTTTCACTCGAGAAATTTGTTGCTAGGTTTGAAGCATGTCAATTTGGATTTCTATGAGAATTGTGTTTATGGAAAATAGAAGAGAGTCAGATTTCCGAGAGTTGGGAAATAAAAGAAAAGTGAAAAATTAGAGCTTGTGCTTACATATCTATGGGAACCTTCTCAAGTATCATCTCTCTATGGATCTCACTATTATGTTACTTTTACTGATGATGCAACTATGAAAACTTGGATTTATTATATTTAGAACAAATCTGATGTATTTGATACTTTCAAGAAATGGAAAGCTTTGGCTAAGAATGAGACATGAAAGAATTTGAAGTGTTTCATATCAGACAATGGAGGATAACATTGCAGCAAAGATTTTGATAAGTAATGTTCAAAGCATGGAATTTGCAAAGAGAATATAGTTCCAAGAACACCATAGGAAAATGGTGTGTTAGAAAGGATGAATAGGACAATGATGGAGTGTACAAGGTGCATGAGATTACATGTAGGATTTCCTTTACAATTTTGGGAAGATGTTATAGATAGTGTTGTCTATATAATAAACAAAGGGCCTTCAAGTTCTTTGGATGGTGGTATTTTAGAAGAGGCATGGACAGATAAAAATGAAAACTACTAATTTTTAAAGACTTTCGGTTGTGAAGCCTATGTCCACATTAATAAAGAAAATAGAAAAAAGCTTAAGGAAAAATCAAAGAAATGTACCTTTATTGGATATGGTGTTAACAATTTTGTTTATCGCTTATATGATTATGAAAAACACAAATCATTAGGAGAAGAGATGTCATATTCAATGGAAATGTCTTGTATAAGGATATTATGTAGGAAAATAAACAGGAAAAAGAAAATGGAGAATACACAATGCTTGATGAGATCACTAAAAAGATAAAGGTGCCTAAAAATCATAATGATCAATATCCACAAGAACAAAAACTATCACAACAACAATAGGCACCTCAAAGACTTGAAAGTGGTATCAGAAGATCTACTAGGATAAGCAGACCCCCTGAATGCTACTCTCCTTCATTATATTATGTATTGTTGACTGATTCTGTTGAACCAAAATGTTATGAAGTAATGCAGGTAGAAACCAGGAAGAAGTGTGATCTATCCATGAAAGAAGATATGGATACATTGGTACATAACAAGACTTGGGACTTAGTTAGCTTACTTGCAAGTAAAAAAATATTGCAGAATAAATGGTTTATAGGTTGAAGGAAGAATATGGAGGTAGAAAAAAGTATAAAGCTAGAATTGTGGTGAAGGGGTGGGCACAAAAGAAAGTTATAGACTTTAATGAAATATTTTCTCCTATTTGTTAAAATGACTTCAATAAAAACTAGTTTAAGTCTAGTAGCAAGAGGAGATTTGCATCTTGAGTAGTTAGATGTAAAGATAACTTTTCTCCATTGGGGATTTGGAGAAAGAGATCTATATGCATAAGCCATAAGGGTTTTAGGTCAAAGGGAAGTAGAAATGAGTATGTAGGTTGAAGAAGAGTTTGTATGACCTAAAACAGGCTCCAAGGTAGTGGTATCTAAAATTTGACAGCTTTATGTATGAACAAGGTTATACTAGATGTCACTCTAATCATTGTGTTTATCTCAAAAGGAAAAGTTATGACAACCATATTATATTATTATTGTATGTAGATGACATGCTTGTTGCAGGGTCTAACAAGCAAGAAATAAATGTGCTCAAAGGAAAATTGGAAAATTAATTTTCAATGAAGGAATTATGTTCTGCGAAACAAATCCTTGGTATGAGATTAACTAGAGATGGGAAAAATCACAAATTAACATTGTCTCAGAGTGAGAACATACAAAAGGTGTTGGAAAGGTTTAATATGAAGAATACAAAACCAGTTACTACACCTTTGACTAGCCATTTCAAATTAAGGAAGGAGATGTGTCCCAAGAATCAAGAAGAGATGTAATATATGTCTAAAGTTCCATATGCATCAACTGTTGGAAGCTTAATGTATGCAATGTTTTATACAAGGCATGATATTACACATGTAATGGGAGTTGTAAGTAGGTAAATAAAAAATCTAGGGAAAAGACATTTGATGGCAGTGAAATGGATTCTCAGGTATTTAAGAGGTACCAAAAATCAAGCATTATGCTTTGGTGGTTCAAACATTGCTCTACAGGGGTATGTTGATGAAAATTTGGTAGGAAATAGAGATAGAAGGAGGAGAACCACAGGGTATATGTTTACTGTAGGTGGAACAACTGGCAGTTGGTTTCCAAAAATTTAAATTATTTTTGCACTTTGAATGACGAAAGAAGAGCATGTTGCTGCTAAAGAGGTTAGTAGTGAAATGATTTGGCTGCAAAGTTTTGTGGATGAATTGGGTAAGAAGAAGGAGATGGGCAGGTTATATAGTGATAGCTAGAGCGTAATTCATCTTGCAAAGAAATCAACATTTCATTCCAAGACTAAACATATACAAATCAAGTACCATTTCATACGGTCAGTGTTGGAAGATGGACAATTGAAGCTAGAAAAGATACAGACTAGCCAAACTCCTACATATATGTTAACAAAAGTTGTAACCTGGGAGAAATTGAGTTTTTTCTCAGTTTCAATTGGTCTTCAATTATGAATATGAAGATGAGAAATAACCAGGTCCAAATTGGAAGCAATGTCTTACAAATTAAGCAACAATGAAGGTGCAATAATAAATCTCCAAGTGGGAGATTGTTGGGTGTGGAGACTAATTATCTTCTTTATTCAGAGGTATCACCATGTTGGACCCCAGTTCCTAATAGGGTGGACCCACTTTATCATCGGGGGGATGGGGGTCAGTCTAAGAGGGGGGGTGAGGGGGATGGGAAAGGAAGGTTCTATGAGCCCCCCCTACCATGGGTTCGATGGCAGCACCCCTGAAGCTAAAAATATATGAAAATTTTCCTTGTAAACCATTTTAATTTTGTAGTGAGTTTGAACCATTCATTAGGAAAATGATATGACGGTAGAAGTTATGTTTAACTTAGGGTTGATTACCCTAAAAGGAAACCCCTCGATTTATATGACAAAATTGTATTGTGGTTGTCTATATGTGTATTATGAGAGAGAAAGAGAGATGAGACTGTGTGAGAGTGAAGAGATAATAACAATGGACCTGCAGTAGGTTGTATCTCTTCATTTTGATGGATAATATAAAGGAAGGACTAACTGTTTCTCCATGGACATAGCCCAAATTGGGTGAACCACGTATATTTGTGTCTCTCATGTTTTATGCATTTTATATGTTTGTGTAATTTTGTAACACTTTGGGAGGCATAGACCCTACATTGTAGACTACCATTGATCTCCCAAATTTGGCGAATCATCCTGCTTTCCCTTTTGCTTCCCTGTGCTGGAAGACGGATCACCAAGAGGGTGATGCGTGCAAGTTACCACAAAGCTGCGGGAGGGGGTCGATTACCCTCCCCTAGGTGGGCCTTACATATGCCTACTCAATCGAAGGAGTGCGTTAGGGCTTAGCGTTAGTTGTGTGAGTGAAACGAATAGGACTGCAACGTGGATTCAAGAGGCTTGAAACCCTTGTAGGGCTACCTCTCCATAGTGATATGGATATAATTTTTTGAAGATTGTAACACAATTTCTCTAGAAACATTTTCCCCTCATTATGAATTACAAGAGTGGAAATATGCATTTGAAAATAAAAGTAAAATAAAATAAAATAAAATTCATCATAATTATTATTTTAGGTATATAGGCTAATAAATTTTTAAATTGTATGTATATATTAAGTTATTAATTAATTAACTTTCAATTAATTACATTGACTAGTGAATCAATTGAATTAATGGTAAAGATCATGATTGATGCCTACTAAGATCTATATGATCCACGAAAAGTAAGGAATGAATTAGAATTCCTTAAAATTTGATTTCTATGGTTTAAAAAAAGTAAGAGAAGCACTTCCATGCTACCATAATTTTATTTAGTTAAAACATCAATGAGGTTGGTAGTGTGACAAATATTTTTAAAATTAGATTGAATGTGAGTATAAGATGGACAAATTAAGAGAGTGCTTTTCATATTCAACCCTTCTAGGATCCGACATGTCAAAAACTCTTTCATCCCATGGTGTTTTGGGAATTGACCAACACACAATTTCAAATTGAAATTTTTGAGAATTAGTTCTAATGTTGGAAATATTCATTTTCTTCTTAAGATAGGATAATTTTGGTTTTTGTGATTGGGGTTGATTAGTTTCTTATAATATTGCGGTTGCCATGTTTATTTGGATATACTGCAATTGAATCATATAAAATAGTAGGAGTGTCAAGAGTCTCAAATAGGACCTGCTTTTTATCCCAAACCCAAAGATTTGCAAACTTTATCATTTGAAGTCCATACTAACTTTTCTAGCCTTAATTTATCATTTCTTTAATAATATAATTCTATTTGAGCTAATGATGGATTTCAGTTCCTAGATATTTGTATGAACGTAATAAAAATGGTCATAGTAAAAGGAAAAAATAAACTTATCCTTATTATTCATGTGAAAAATCATGTAAGAGTAATAAATTTCCTTAGCTACACAAATATACCTTGTATATGATGCTAAAACTCAACATATTCAAAATGGTAAGAAAAAGTGGGAATCGGGGATGAGGATGGATGTCATAAAGACCACCACCATGAGAACAAACACTCCCATCACCAAATCTTTCCCTAATCTTGCACTTCCTTGAAGTAACAAAGAAAACATTAAATTGGTGCCAAGTCACTGAGTGTGGAAGTAAAACCCCCTCCATCTATGATTAATTGGAAGTGGAACTCCATTGGACCCGAGGAAGGTGTTATTTTTCATTCACCCAATTCCAAAGGTCTATTGTGAAGATGGAGTCACTAAAATCCTATTTTTGTAGTAGCTTAAAATATAAAATTTGAAACCCCCATTTTATTCATCTCATCAATAACATTTAATTGATATAAAAATTACTTCAATTGGACTCTCGAATTAGAATTTATCCCCATTTAATGTTGAGATAATCACAATAGGCCACATCAAAATTGGGTTACCACTTGGCATCCTCTTCACATATTTTTCACACTAATGAGTAGCCCACTTGGAACAACCAAACCAATATAAGGGTCTACCAAATCACATGTTCCTACATCATGTCCATGTGGGCACTTCCATTTCATCTTTGGTGGCGGATACATGACATATTACCCTTACGTGTTTGCGAGACTTTCTGTGTTATACACAATTTTATTTGAAGTTCCATCTAGATGTGGTCAATAAATCCACGTCTCAACATACTGAGACAACCATTTATTGACGCCTTTTCTATGTTTGTGAGCAAGTTTGAATACTAGGTGGAAGAAGATGGGTGATGGTATGGTTGTATGTTAGAATAGTGGCCTAATTGACCAATCCTTTTTGGCATTCCCATCACAAGCTACATTTTAAAAAATGGTTCAATGGTAAGTAGTGATTGATGGGTGCTAGTTGGTGTTCTAGTGCTCCATGATCTACCAACCCCCACTATCATCCCCGTTCACACATCATTTGCTATTTTATCACATGAATTGGCCTAATTAAATCATTATACGCATGGTGTTGTGGTTAATGACCAATGTCGACCCATGCCATCTAGTTCTATTGGTGCAAGGTTCTGCTAACATTCCCTAGGTGCCAACCCCGACCATATTCAAAGACATTTTAGATATAGATAAATAAATCATGGCTGGGGTTGTCATGTGGAAATGAAACTACCTCACCTATGCTTGGATATTTGAAGTGTTAAAGCAAATTATGGCCAAAGGGCCTAAAACTTGAGCTCTCAACTATGAGTTCATGTTATGACAGAGGGGACAACACCCGAAAAAACAACTTCTTGGATCTATGTCCCATAAGGTTCTAAAGCTCACTTCCTCAATTATGTAGGGTAACCGAGACAATAAAATTTTTAAGATATAATTATCGATAAACCTAACAATAAACTAATTACATATAAATACACACTTTCTCTAATTCGTCCTAAACATAACAATGGAAAACATAGTCCAAGAACGTATTTAAATCATGAACATACATGGTATCATCCCAACTCAGGAAGAAAAAAATGTATCGCACAACTAATACATTCATTTAAATTTATAACACACAAGTACTCACACCATTTATGACATGAAAAAAGCATCATAGTCCATAATATTTTGTAAAATAAATTGACACTTCTCTGTGTGATTGAAGATGACTGATAACTAAAATATGAAACTCAACTCTCCACCTAGTCGTAGGCCAACTTCACTTTAGACTCTCTTGACCTCGAAGTCATATCTAATGTTTGAGGGGTGTTTTCTCAAAGTAAATTCACACCCAAGCTTAGTCAAAATTAGAGGAGAAAGAGAACCACAATGAATCTCTTACTTCCTAAAATCTCAAAAAGGGAGTTACCCAAGGCCCAACTAGGTTATTGTTCAATTCTAGTAGACTGAATCCACTATCTAGGTGGTTTAGGAACCATATTTCCAAGGTGAGCACTACAGGAATTAGTAGCCCATTGTCCAAATGGTTTATTAGCTTAACCAATAATCAGTACATGGTTTATCAGCTTCCTTAGAAAGCACTTAGTGGTTTATCAACTCTTTTAACGAGTACCATGCACAATGGATTAACTTACCCTACCTAATATTTTGTTAGTGTTACAATAATAACCCAAGTGGCTTATACTCAACTAAACCTCCCATTAGACATATAGTCTTAGACACACATAGTTCAATGAATTCTCAACACCATATAGGGAATTTCATCCCAATCTCAAGCATTATTCTAGAAAAATGTCATCTAACTCTAGTGTTCCTTGTCGGGTTACATTTTTCCTTCGTTTTCTTCAGTCCATCCACATTTTCCACAATATTTTTCTCTGTCTTCATCTTTCTAGTCTCCCTATTCTCTCCTTTGTTTATGAAATAACTAACTTTCTCCCCCCTTTTTCTATTCTATCTCTTCCTATTTTCCTCCAATCCACTTCACATCGTTTAGATTCCTCCTCTTCCCAGGGAATTCATCCTACTTAGCCTTAGCCCATGATGGGGATGGGGAGAAGTAATTTTATTCTTACCCCTAGGCCCACTCCACCACTTAATGGATGTTAGTGTGGTGGTTCCATGGTATGTTAGTGTGTTGCGATTTTAATTTGTTGAGTATGGTATTTCTCACGACCTTCCACTAACAACCTAACAATCCACACAACCTTCCTTTATAGATCAAGATTCGTGCTCCCTCCATATTTTAGGCATTATTTCAATTATCATAATTTTTTCATATAAGTAAATATATACACACTTACATGTTCACATGAGAAATGTAGCAAAAAGGGTTGTTATGTTGGAGATGTAAATCATAATGTTAACCTCCTCATGGATGCCTTCTGTCTATTAAATAGGATGGAGGTTCCATCTCATAGGCCAGATAAATTTTAAAATTAGGGTGTCAAGAAGATTCTATAAGGAATCCAAGGAAAGAACTTGAGAAGGAGCATCTAAGTCTAGCTATTACAAACCATTCACAATCCTTCCTCAAGATAGAAGTAAAGGTGGGAATGAAATCATATCAATGTGACACTAATTAATATTAAATCACTATTTAGAATAGTTGAATTATATTTTAGTGTTCACCACATATACGAGGAACAAAAAATATAATTTTCTAAATTAACTTGAGAGGGTCATGCCCAAACATGGTTGGAAATCTATATGGAGATACTAGATATGGAGGGTCACTCCCATGTAACTAGGTTGGAGGATATTAAGACCCTCATAAAATCCCAACTATATCCTCTCAGATATGTAAGGGACCAATGGATCCAATCACAGTACTTAATGTAATGACAGGGGATGAGTGTACAAGGGAACACCACTAAATTTAGGAAGATGGATATTTTTCTAGTTGTCTCTCTCATGAGCTCTAATATACTCCTTAAGTATGTGGGGGGCATACACAAACATCTATGAAGGTATGTGATGTTTCTCAAACTAATATTAGTGGATGAGGCTTGTGTGGAGACACAATACTAAAAAAACATGAGCCAAAATAAAGGGTATTCAAGTGGTTTCAAATGGAGAGAGCATTCAAAATCCTATAAGGAAGGGAAGATGAAATGGAAAAGAGGAAAGGAAAGGAAGGAAAAAAACTACACATTTGTGCAAGTGTCCTAACAATGATTAAAATCATTGCAACATTGATTTCCACACAAAGTAGAAGTTTTAAAAATTACGTTTGGTGCTAATCTCTATGAACTAAGAAAAGGATGGGAAGAAACATAATCTTCTTACTATATATTTGAGTAATCAAGTGGAAACTAGATCCAATATGGAGTACAATATTGCTTGAATCTTAGTACAAAATTGGGTTATTTTTTGTATCCTTTCATCATCAAAAAGAGAAGGATATTACTAAGATCTTCCATGTTAAGGTACAAATCTAAAATACCAAGTTTGATGCACTCTTTGACTCAGGTTCATGAGATAATGTCAAAGTATAAAATTTGATTAAAAAAATGTATCTGAGGCTTGAGATAATCCTAGCCCATATCTAATCCATATTTTATCATTATATTTCATTTTATCCATCTCCATGCTTTTAGATTAGAAAACGTGGAGAAATCAACTCACAAGAGCTTTTTACTAGTGGGACCCAATTTGGAAAATTGGTGTATGAAACGTTTTAGAAGGATTTTAATGCTTTAAATGACATCTTTTCGAGAGGGGGGTTGGGAGGGGTGGGTGAGTGGATTTTCCACTTTAATGGGGCATAATTGTTCCCATTTTAGACACAAATACCTTTATGATGATATGAGAGTCACCTCAATTAGTGTTTGTATAAAAAGGTTATGCCACTCAGAAGTTGGCCTTGCTATTTTGTCCATTATAATTTGAGAGGATGCCACACCATCCCCAATATTCATAGAAAAGGTGATAGACACATGATCATCATGACAACACACTATAAAACCAGAGTGGCCAAAGAAAGACTGTTGGACAAACATTTAAAGTTTTCGTGGGAGAATTTATGGGGAGGATGGCGATTATAGGCAAGTTCCATAAGGGTTTAGGGTAAAACCCTAGGATTTACTGTAGCACTTTGTAGGCACTTGGTGTTGGGTACCCGATGACTGATAGTTCACTCACCGTTTCCATTACAGCTGCGTCCATCTCTTTCCGCTGTCGGTTACTTCTTGTCGTTGAGCCTCAAACCTGCACCTTCCTATACACCCTCTTAGCCTTCTTTCTCCACTCACTTCATTCACCTAGTTGTTAAATCATTGCATTATAGTCTAAAAAGGACTGTTTATATGGTTTTCTGACTATACTTATGACTGTTGTTTGGTTTGTTTTTTTGTTCATGCAGCTGCGGAAACTTGTCAGTTTCCATAGCCAGCACAGGTTTCCGCAGCCAGCCCAGGATTCCGCAGCTATTTTGTTAAAATTTGTGCTCCAGGTATCCTATGAAGAAACGAGCTACATGGGAAAGCTCCAGGTGGCGGATACATGGAACGTGTCCCTTCAAATCGGCCAAATCATCCATGGGAGGTTGCGGTCAACCAAAGTCAAAGACAAGGCCAGCTAAAGAGTTCAGCGATGGCACGTCACTGTCTTTGTAGTATACTTAGGGGGGATAGTATGAGGTACAGAAGGAGGTACCCAAGGGAATAATGTAATAATGGAATGAGCCGTAGTAATAAATAAAGTGGTTAACCCATATCATGTAAGTGTCCACAAGTATTTAGCAATAATGTAATAAGCCCATTGTATTAGATAGATGGTATTAATGGAACCATGGTAATGACCCATGGTATTGTATGTGTGTGGCCTATATAGAGGCTAGAGACTCCCCATGGAGAGAGGTCAAGGAATATTGTATGAACAAGCATATGGCTTGTGAAGTGTTCTCCTTCTTTAAGGAGTTGTATGGTGTTGCCTACCTTAAGAGTTTTGGTCAACAAAGAAGCATTTTCATGTTATATTATTAGGTTGATTTTGTTATTTATTGGGTATATTTGCATTATCATATATTTGCAGGAATTTTTTGGGCAGCGAGTTTGTAGATCAGATCTATAATTTCTGGTCAGAAATTTGCAGAATCTAATTGCAGATCTGGGTGTTTTGTGAATAAATACCCAATCTGATAAAAAAATAAAACTAAAAATAAATAAAAATCAGCCAAATCGGAGTAAGAATGAGGGAGATAGCGCTGATTTAAAAATTAGTTGTGTTGTAGAAAGTTTGTGGGGCGGCGAGTTTTCAAATCAGATATGTATGTTCTGGTGCAAAATTTCTAGAATATAATTGCATATCTTGGTTCTTTTTGAAAAAATACCCAATTTCAAAAAAAAATAATGGTTGAATCAGAGTCTGAATGAGGGAGATATCGCTAATTTAAAATTAGCTCCTTTTTCAGAAATTTTTGTGACAGCGGGACAGTTGCAGTGCAAATCTAAAATTTCGGTGCCTAGATCAGGATTTCTATCACATGAGAAGATGCAAATGGTCATTCCATTTCTGAAAATAGGTTATAATAAATATTCTAAGCAATATTGACTGAACTATGGCCACTTTAAATTTTCACCAAGTAAGTGGTTTTTTTCATGTCATCTAACAAGATGTTTTTTACAGGAAAAGATGATAGCCCTACTATTGAAAAATTCATATAGAGTCAAAAGTTCACATATGGGAAACATTGGAAAGCTTTATTATGGCTTGGTTTGCAAGATGAGGCTGTCAAATGGTGGAACTCACTTGAAAACAAGCAGTTGTCCAAACTTTCAAATGAAGAATTTGAAAAACTCCTTTTGGGCAAATGGTCTCATGCTAGAAAGCAGGGGAATGAGACATGTAAGGGGTTGCTTTCTAGTGGTATCTCCTTGTTACAGGTCCATGGATGTATTCAAAAGGAGGAGATCATTGTGTCTATAAATCCTACTCGCAAGAAAAATCTTATAAATGTTAATTTGGATAAAAAATTGCAAGTTCCAACAAAACACATTGAAAACACACAGGTTGATAATAAGGATGTTCAAGTTGATTTGAAGAGTTGTATGGATAAGTATGTATTGCATTATGATTTTTATGCTTCATGTATGGATAGTGTAGATGTTGTTTTGGGATACCCTTGGATGGAATCTGTTGGTACTATCAATAGTAATGTACAGAAGAAATTCCTGAAGCTTTGGTATAAAAAGAAGAAAATTACATTGTAGGATATTTCCATTAAGGCACAAGCAAAGACTATGGAGGCACAAGCACAAAGCTCTAATGAAACTGACACATCATATGATAAGCTTTTGATGGTCATCAACTGTTAATTTTAGGTATGTTCTATGCTAGAGCAATTTATTTAAATTTTCTCAGTTAGCAATCACATCAGCATTAAGATAAACTGCAGATAGAACATAAATATAAATCACAGAAGACAAGCCAAGACAAGAGGGCACAAGATGTGGTTCTAGCGAGGGACAAACCCCATAATGTGTGGAAACCCTTGATCAATTCTTCTTTTATGTTCTTCAAAGTTCAACAGAGAAAGTGAGAGAGATAGTACATTTACAACAGAAGTCAACACTTTGACTTATTTAGATTAGAGCATAGATCATCTCCTATAATGATGAGATTAGTTGAAGACATTCTTCTTCAACTGATCTTCCAAGGTGATGGCTTCACCTATCATAGTGTTGCATCTCGTCACCTTACCGTTTAGCACCATCATGTTGCATCATGCATCATCATGCTACCGATGATCACTATGCCGCCTATGATCTTCATACATCATGTTGCCCATGCATCATGTTTCCCATGATCTCATCTATCATGCTACCCATGATCTCATCCATCATCATGCTGCCCATGCTCATATCATCATTCATTATAATGAAGCCCCATTTATCATCATACTTACCTTGCTAATGTGCCCATCATGCATATGTCCTTCTGTTGCTTCATCATGTTGCAACATAGTCCTTTTGTTGTTTCATTATACAACCATATGCATATCAGTCTTAGTTGCTTGTTATGGCTTGCAGCCTAGCAAAGCAGCTAGGCTATAGTTCCAGTCCCATTATGTGCTACATATAGGGTTTGCTATGATGTTTCCATGAACAACGTACCTTTAATACAAAACGTATCACTGTCTCATTGACCAACATATATATGAACAACGTATCTATGTTCCATTGACCTGCGTATGTATGTTTCATTGAACAGTGTATCTATGTCTCCATGAACTGTGTATGGGTGCTTCATTGAATGGTGTATCTATTTCTTATTAACCAGTATATATGTCTTCATACACAGCGTATGACTATGGTAGGGCTCCTTCCATCTGCGGCTTCACCATATTATTGTAGCTACCCTTCATATTACTGCAGCTACCCTTTGTGACCTGTTTGGATAGGGTATTAGTATCTATGTTTAGGGCTGCATAGGGGTGTAGTTCATCACTGCATTTAGAGTATGGTAAAATATCCCTTAACTATGGCTGTGGATAGACCCCTTCTTCTTGCTGCATGTTTCTTCAGTGTTTTAGATCTAGGGCATCATTTGTACATAGGCCATCCTGTCTTCTATGTGATTTTCCTTCTCCAAAAACCCAAGACGTGGAGAGGAGATCACACATGAAGAGAATGAGTATATCAAATGATTTCAAGTCCGCTATGTTTATACTAAAATTTGGATGATGAATAGACATGTCTATTGGGCTTCTGAGCCTACTAAAGTTGCTAGTCAGCTTGATAATAATTCCATAATCAAAATAAATTTATATATCCATAAATACTTATCGGAATTGGATGATATTTAGATCAATCCTACACCTCTCAATGAGAGGGATCCAATAAAAATATTAACTGCCATAAATAAGCTGACCCACATGGAGTTTGGCCCTAGTGGCCAATTTTAACACTCCCTCTCAACTAGGGAGATCTCCATCCACTGACCCATATGTCCGGCTATACTATCTCTGCCATCAGTGCCCTGCACTACTCTGCCCAACTCTACTGGCTCTACTCTACTCTTACTCAACTCTACTCAGCTCTACTATCTTTGTTGGCTCTGGTCTGCTCTACTTAGCTCTGTTGGCTCTGTTATGCTCTTCTCAGCTCTACTAGCTCTGCTCTGCTTTTCTCAGCTCCGTTGACTCTGCTGGCTCTGCTCTATTCTGCTTTGCTCTATTGGCTCTGCTCTACTCTACTCAGCTCTGTTGGCTCTACTCTACTTAGCCTAACTCTACTAAACTATGAATAAGAAGAATTGATCGAGAATGTCTCATACCATTCTCCACTGACCCGAAGTCAGTCTTAGAGTGCATACCACTAGTCCCAGACTAGTCTCAATCGACCCAAAGTCAGTGTCATAGTGGGTACCACTCCTACCACTAGTCCTAGACCAGTCCTCTATTGACCCAAAGTCAGTCTCAGAGTATGTACCACTAGTCCCAGACCAGTCTCAACTGACCCGAAGTCAGCATCATAGTGGGTACCACTCCTACCACTGGTCCCAAATCAGTCCTCTACTGACCCAAAGTCAATCTCAGAGTATGTATCACTGGTCTTAGACTAGTCTCAACCAACATGAAGTTAGCGTCAGAGTAGGTACAACTCCTACAACTAGTCCCATATCAGTATCATTGATCCTAGATCAATGAAGGTCATCCTAGCATAGGGAGTACATTAGATACAACGATGCATCCATCGGTACTACTATGGTCCCTATCCTCATTTCCCTGCTCATTGATTAGATGAGAGGTACTTCCCATGAGTCCCAAACTACATGGGTAGGATGCCTCGACAAGAGAACTTAATCCATCCTATCTACATAGGAGAATTAATCATCCTGCTACACAATTGCCATGGAGAACACATCATCCAGGCCTCACAGGAGAGCTAATCATCCTACTACATAATCGTCATGGAGAACACATCATCTAGACCTCACACGAGAACTAATCATCCTGCTACATAGTCGTCATGGAGAACACATCATCTAGACCTCACAGGAGAACTAATCATATTGCTACACAATCATCATGGAGAACACATCATCAAGACCTCACAGGAGAAATAATCATCCTGCTACACAATCGGCATGGAGAACACATCATCCAGACCTCACAGGAGAACTAATCATCCTACTACACAGGAGAGCGAATCATCCTGTCCCACAAGAGAGCGAATCATGTTGTTCCACAAGAGAGCAAACCATCTTGTTCACAAGAGAGAAAATCATCCTATCCACAGGAGAGGGAACCATCCTATCCCACAAGAGAGAGAATCATCTTGTTCACAATGCGCACCACCAAGGGAGGGTTAGTCACCCTGTGGTCATATTTTGCTCCAGTAAGAACTGCAAGCCACCAGAGCTCCTAGAGCTCAATGTATGCAACATGTAGGACCCTTTTAGAAGGGTCTCTCAACGAATCCAAGTTGTTCGGGAAAATCACAAATTTGATCTTTCCATGGGGCTCTGACAAAGTGTAGAGACTTGTACATCATCTTCAGTGCAATGGAGCCTCCTTACTCATAGACTTACCATATCCTAGATAAGGCAGTATCTGATGTCTACCTGCTGGAGAAATAATTGAATACGAGATTCCTCAATAATCGAATCCCACCTCTAGTTGTGACAGAGAATCACAGTGGTATTCATCATGTATACTCACTAAATAGTTTTCATAACCAGACTACCCCTTAGGTAGTCATGCTAGCAGCAATATACTCTACCTCAGTGGTGCTCAAAGCCACTGAATTCTGCTTCTTGCTCACCTAGGATATTGAAGCAGATCCCAAGGAGAACTAGCACTGAGAAGTGCTCTAGTGATCCTCCACACTGCTTGCCCACTCAACATTTGAAATAATTTCAGCAGTGTATCTCAATCCATGAGATATTGTGCCTTGAATATATCTCAAAAGATTCTAAGCACCAATCCAGTGAAGCTCAACCAAATATGAGCTCACCATACTAGTTGCAAAACATATGTTCGAATGGAGGTTCACCAAGAACATCAATGCGAATGAGTTTATGAAACTCAGAGGCATTTCCCATATCAGGTCCAACATCACTACCATGTAGCTTCTGAAAGTTAAGATCCTTGAGGTAGTCATAGGCTTGCAGTTTATCTTTCCACATTCAGAATCCAACTCCCTCTGTCTCCTACAAATGAGAGGGTCTACACCTATTAGACATAGGTGTCGGTATGAGAGGTCTATCATCCACAACCTTCGAGTAATGGTTTGGATCGATTTCACTCCTAGTGAATCTCAACTTCATCAAACAACTATCAATCCTCTCATACTATGCCCGAGGTGTTTTGCTTTAAGCCATAGAGGGCTTTCTTCCACCTGCATACATGAGATTCCCGACCATGAATCTCAAACTCCTCTGGTTGTTCCAAACCTATGGACCTGCTGCATGAGGGGAATGGTCCCCATCATAAGATTTTCCTTTAGTACATTTCTGACATGTACCTTCATGCTCTTTTTTAATTTAGGCATTCCTGTCACCATCTGACTTACAAACCTCTAGTGTTGTGTCAATGGACATGGTCCCCAGTGGACTTCCAACAACTTGATACAACCCTAAACTCAAAAACATTTTTGAAAAATCTATTTTCAAACATGTACCTTTCCATTAATGAGTGCCACCCTGAAACCTTTGACTTCCATTTCTGAGATGGACACCGGGTTCTTCTTGAGATCAAGTACATAAAAGTGATTCTGGGGTTCCTTGATTTCTTTGAAGAGACGATCATTCCCTTGATGACTTGCATTATCAATCATTTCTTTGATCATTGAAGATGTTCGTGGAATTATTGTTATCTTCATCAAGAGATGTGTCCCTGTCCTTTGGACACTCCTTCGCATGAGGGCGAAACTTATTGCAATCAAGGCATCTAGCTTTCCTTCCACTTTTAGATTCAAACTTCTCAATGAAGTGATCTTTAGATGGGCCATCAAAAACATCAACTACACCCTTCTAATAATATGTTTTTCTTCGACTTCACCCTTTGTGAACTTATAAGAGAGATGTGGAACCCATTGATCCTTTTGGCTTGTCCCTATTGTCTTCGGTGATTGCTCTTTCACTCTTGCTTGGGTATTGTCTTCACCTCAGCTATGATACCATGTTAATTTTAGGTATGTTCTATGCTAAAGCAATTTATTTAAAATTTCATAGTTAGCAATCACATCAGCATTAAGATAAACTGTAGATAGAACATAAATATAAATTGTAGAAGACGAGCCAAGACAAGAGGACACAAGATGTGGCGCTAGCCAGGGACAAAACCCACAATGTGGGGAAAACCTTGATCAAATCTTCTTTTATGTTCTTCAAAGTTCAGCAGAGAAAGGGAGAGAGATAGTATAATTACAACAGAAGTCAACACTTTGACTTATTTAGATCAGAGCATAGATCATCTCCTATAACGATGAGATCAATTGAAGACATTTTGCTTCAACTGATATTCCAAGGTGATGGATTCACCTATCATAGTGTTGGATCTTGTCCATTTGTTGTACCTTGACATGTAGCACCATCATGTTGCATCATGCATCACCATGCTGCTCATGATCACTATGTTTCTTATGATCTTCATACATCATGCTGCCCATGCATCATGTTGCCCATGATCTCATCTATCATGTTGCCCATGCTCATATCATCATTCATTATCATGTTGCCCCATTTATCGTCATACTGCCCTTGCTAATGTGCCCATCATGCAGCTATCCTTTTGTTGCTTCATCATGCTGCAACATATTCCTTTTGGTGTTTCATTATACAGCCATATGCATATCAGCCTTAGCTGCTTGCTATGGCTTGCAACCTAGCAAAGCAGCTAGGCTATAGTTGCAGTCCCATTATGTACTACGTATAGGGTTTGCTATGATGTTTCCATGAGAAGCGTATATTTCATACACAGCGTATCCCCGTCTCATTGACCAATGTATATATGAACTCATACATAGCGTATCATTGTCTCATTGACCAACATATATATGAACAATGTATCTATGTCCCATTGACCTGTGTATGTATGTTTCATTGAATAGCGTATCTATGTCTCCATGAACTGCATGTGGGTGCTTCATTAAATAATGTATCCATTGCTCATTGAACAGTATATATGTCTTCATACATAGCATATCACCGTGGTAAGGATCCTTCCAACTGCGGCTTCACCATATTACTGCAGCTACCCTTCATATTACTGCGGCTAGCCTTTGTGACCTGTTTGGACAGCGTATTAGTATTTGCATTTAGGGCTGCATAGGGCTATAGTTCATCACTTAGTTTAGAGTATGGTAAGATATCCCTTAACTGCGGCCGTGGATAGACCCTTCTTCTTGCTGCGTGTTGATTTTGCGTTTTAGATCTAGGGCATCATTTGTACATAGGCTAACGTGTCTGTTATGTGATTTTTCTTCTCCAAAAACCCAAGACATGGACAGGAGATCACACATGAAGATGATGAGTATATAAAATTATTTCACTTCTATTAGGCTTCTAAGTCTACTCAAGTTTTTGGTCGGCTTGATAATAATTCCATAATCAAAATAAATGGATATCTCCATAAATACTTATCGGAATCAGATGATCTTTAGATCAATCCTACACCTCTCGATGAGAGGGATCCAATAAAAATATTAGCTGCCATAAATAAGCTGACCCACATGGAGTTTGGACCTAGTTGCCAATTTTAACAACAACCAAACACAAACATCGAACCAGGTACCAAAAAAATAGGTAGAGTCCAAGGAGGTTGAAGCAGAAAATGTACAAGTATTGATACATCATATGAGGAATACATGGTTGAAGTAATATTGGAAGATAAACAACAATAGCAGGTGCCACAACGTGTACCAGATACCAATAAGGCTCCATTAGGTGGTGAATTAGATAAAGGTACACTGTTGGTTAAAACTTTAGCATATCACCACCCACATCACCCTGCAAGGAAACAACCAACACAATGGCACCAAATTAGTCACAAGGAAAACAAGAATTGCATGATAGATAGAGAGGGTTGATGATCCACTCACAACATATCAACACAAAAGAGCCACCAGGGTCAACTTCCATCTCAAGCGAGTGAGACACCAGCTATATCAAGGGTTCACCTTTCTCTTGGATGGCTAGATGTGCATGCATGGTACTTGGAATACTCTTTTGAGGATATCTTATTATTTTTGTTCTGCGTAGATTTCAGGGATGAAACATGTTTAAGGGGGGTGGAATGTAGTATACCTAGTGAGGATAGTATGGAGTACAGAGGGAGGTACCCAAGGGAATAATGTAAGTATGGAATGGGCCATAGTAATAAATAAAGAGGTTAACCCATATCATTTAAGGGACCACAAGTAGTTAGAAATAATGTAATAAGCCCATTGTATTAGATAGATGGTATTGAGGGAACCATGGTAA
The DNA here is from genome assembly GCA_000404065.3 of Pinus taeda. NCBI lineage: Eukaryota > Viridiplantae > Streptophyta > Pinopsida > Pinales > Pinaceae > Pinus > Pinus taeda. The sequence continues at coordinate 21,770 of APFE031689078.1, forward strand.
TGACCCAGGTATTGTATGTGTGAGACCTATATAGAGGCTTGAGACTTCTCATGGAGAGAGGTGAAGGATTATTGTATGAACAACCATATGAATTGTGGAGTGTTCTCCTTCCTTAAGGAGTGAATGTATGGTGTTGCCCTACCTTAAGGGTTTTGATATCAATAAAGAAGCATTTCTATATTCAAATCTTATTATTTCTTGGGTATATTTGTATTCTCATATATTTGCATGTCAAATCTATAATAGTCTCCAAAACCCGCGTAATTTTTTCCCTCAAGCATTTCAGAAACCGAGTCTGCCTTGCATTATGAAACTACACAGATGTGTCCTCCAAGGGCCTCATCCCACATCATTCAATGCCTGTTGAAATTGTGCAATTGTGTCTCTAAGTGGCCACGAAGAAGGATGACATTTTCTCAAGGAACTGTAGAGAAAGATAAGGAGACCAAGGAACTGAGGGGTATGATAGAAGATCGAGAAGGCATGAAGACCCCATCTAATGCATAACCCTTTGGAGGGTACGTATGGAAAACAAAGCACATCTTTTGAAATACACCTCTTAGTGTAGCATGAAGTACCACTTATCATTTTCATATCGTTATGTCTTCAATGACATGCATGGT